>WBND01002121.1:0-11604 GCA_013398595.1 Tychaedon coryphoeus | reverse complement strand
CACTCCTCCTGTCCACAACAGCAGGTGCTATCTTTGTTATTAATTCTTTCCTTTCTGTTTTCCTTCGAGTAGCTTGGGAAAACTCAAACTGTTTTTTTCCCTGACTCTCACCAGCATCCACAAACTGGCACTGAAAGCTGCTCTAGAAGGGCAGCATGTTACAGAGCCAGTGCTTGATCTTGAGGTCTTTCTCAAAGTCAAACACCACAGAGAAACCTAGAAAGAGCCTGCAGTAGGCACAGACATACACACACACATACAAGCAGGGGGCTAAAACCAGAATTCACATTAAATAGTCAAGTTTTGCTTCTTCACAAAAACTGCCCAGGCTTGATCCCTCCTTTTCCTCATTTCTAACTGTGTCTCCTCTCTCTCCCTCTCCCATTCCCTGAAGGGCATTATCAGCCTCAGAAGAGCATAAACCATCACACCATCTGAGCTGCAGCTGCCACTCGTGGCTGCGTGGGAGCATTCCAGCAACAGCCACACAGCCACATCCACACCAAGAGCTCTGACTGCAGGAAAGGGTTCCAGCTTCTTTGCACTCAACTTTCTGCAGAGAGATCCTTGCTACAGCAGCCTAAAGATTCACATCCTAGCCCTGTGGCAGTGGCAGGCTCTGCATGGCCATAAACCAAATAAAATCTATCTGGGCATAAGTTCATATTTATTAGCATTTCCAGTGCACAGTGCTACTTTAATTCCCCGATGGCTCCTAGGCTGCTGCATCTCACTGATGCATAAGCAGCCTTTCTGCTGCTATTATAAAACAAATTACCTCATGCCTGAGTGGCCTTAATATCAGTTCATGCTCCAAGCTGTTCTCCTGTGCTGACATATGTACCCCCTGTTCACCCTGTGCTGCTGAAGGCAGATTGGCTTCCGAAACCACCCATCAGACAGAGCAGGAAATGGATGATAAAATAGTGTGTACAGCATTAGCTCCAATGCATTCCCCATATTCTGCTCCCTTTGCCCTGGTTTGCTGCTCAGTATAAAAGGGGTTACTGGGTGAGCAATAGGGTTTCAACCTCTTTCTTTCTCCTTTGCCATCCCAGCCTTGTATGGCAGGTGTTTCTTTGCCTGTCATGGCTGCAGAGCTCTCTCCCCATTAGGACAGTGGTACCTGCAGTGATCCATTTTGACCTGAGCAGCACTGGACACCTCAATGAGTAAATAACCGTGTCGTGGAAGCACCAGGCACTGAAATGAAAATATTATAAATAGAAATATTCCCTATAAGCGGCTTGTGACTAAGCTCACTTTTGAGCTAATAACTTCCCATGGAGATGAACTCTGCAGGAAAGCTCACAGAGCTATAAATACTCAGAATTCATTAACAGATCTTTTTTGTTGCAAACATTCTTTTCCGGCTGTGCATCATGACACTGGTGCTCCCAACCCATTCTCTTTTCAAAAGCTGCAATTGTTTAACCCCCAGATCCGGCTACTCTCAGAAATCCACAGGAAGAAAACATTGGGGCAGTTTTGAATATTAAGACCTTACTCCAGTGCCAAAGAAATGAAATACAAAAGAAAAGGAAAAATATGACAAGGAACAGATGGTATGTCATGAGCAAGCCTAGACTTTCACACTCTTTGTAAGTTTTAACATTTTGCTAATCTATGAAGGAAAAAATATATTTTAAGGACCTATGATTGTATTCTATGGGTTCAGAGGTAATAAGAATGGTGGATTTGTGCTC
The DNA here is from genome assembly GCA_013398595.1 of Tychaedon coryphoeus. Taxonomy (NCBI): domain Eukaryota; kingdom Metazoa; phylum Chordata; class Aves; order Passeriformes; family Muscicapidae; genus Tychaedon; species Tychaedon coryphoeus. The sequence continues at coordinate 9,898 of WBND01002121.1, read as the reverse complement.
AATTCCCGTACTTACTGCCTGCCCATCTGCATTTCCCAGCAGTGCCCTGATGAGGAGTATGAACGCTGACCAACCGGGATCACTGGAGCGGCAGATCCTACACGAGATATTTTTGTTTCCATGTGGTTACCCAGCGTCAGGGCTGCACATCAACATTGGGCTTTTGAAAAGGCACTTGTCCACTGCAGCATTATTTGCATCCAAATGGTCTCTCAGTTGCAGATGTTCTCTTGCAACCACACAGTGATGCTCCCTTGAGCAAGAGTTTAGCTTATGCTAGGCCAGGTTAAATCCTTTTCATTTCATTACATAGATATGACCCACAAGAGCCTAAGATTTATTTTCTTATGTTACAAGCTAAAAGCAGAGCAGGCCAGTATCTTTTCACCTGGCTGTCTAACCACTGTTCAAAGTCACAGAGCAGTATTTTTTGTTCCTGCTTATTTCTTTCATTCACTTACTGAAGGCTGGCACTGAGACTCAGCCCTGCTGCTCCTGTTGCCATGTAGGTGTTTGGCAACAGCCTCCACACAGGGATTGTGGTACAATATTAATGAGCTCTTTATCATTGAACTATTAAATCAGGAGCTACATGGATGCTTGACAACAGGGAAAATTCATAGAATCACAGAATCCCAGAATGGTTTGGGAAAGGACCTTAGTGCCCATCTCATTCCCCCTGCCATGGGCAGGGATACCTTCCACTAGACCAGGTTGCTCCAAATCCTGCTCTTGCTTCAGCCCCTAGGAATAATTCTGGTACAAAGAGAGGGCAGGAGTTCAGCTATGCAAGCCAAACCCTACATGAGTCTCATGGCATCCTAATATTCACCCTTTTGTTGCACAGCAAAATGTTTTCTACAGCTGTCTGCTCCAGACAAGACCAGCAGCTGTGGCTTGGCCATTTTCTCACTCAGGGAAACAACCTCGACTCTGTCTTGTCCCAGACTCTGTTTCTAGTCAGCTGGGCTTTGTCCAGCCAGCTCCATTTCTAGCTTCTAAATTTTAGCCCAGAAAGGCCAGTGCCCCAGAATTTTAACTTGCTCACTTTAGTTTGGTCAGGCAGCATGCTGGCATCTAAAGACAAGGACAAACTTCCAGATATCAGGCTGATTTCCAGGCATCTTCACTCCAATTAAACAGGACATGTGCTGTAACAGGATCTTTTAAGACTTGAATTCTTGGAATGTAAATGCATCAGCCAGTCCCAAGGCTGACAACCAGGAGCATCCTGGACTGCTGCAGGAAGGTAAATCACAGTGAGGAGAGCAAGCAGCACGCTCCAAGCTGCTGCTTTTTGAGCTATTACTCACCAAAGAAAGAGCATAATTATTTTTCCACGTTTTCATGAAGTGAAGAGAGGATTCTTCAGCCTTACCTAACGGCTCATGCCTGCAGTGAGCTCAAACACAGGGAGACCAGGCCTCTGCTCCCTGTACAACCTTTTCCTTTCATATAGGCAAGTTATTTTAGGATTGTAGGTATTGAGTGCTGCCCATGTTTACCTGTCACTGTGTGTGTGAGCACAACAGCAAACTCACCAGGCAGCACTTACCCTGCACTCTCACTTTGCTTTGCAGAGGACTATCTACTCATTTGATTTACAATTTTAATTTAATTTCAAACTCCTGACATTGTTTGCACTCTCATGCCACTGCCCAGGTTGTGCACTTGTGCACAGGGCAGGTGTCTTGGCAGATGTGCTGCTGCAATCGGCCACAGCTTCTCCTCCAGCCTCTAACTTGCCCTATCATCTTTAAATTCAACCACCTTTTCCTCCTCCTGGAAAGAAAAAAAGGGTCTATGCAAACAATCTGCTTTTGGAACAGCTAATTTTCCACACTAGTGTGGACAGACTCTACAAAATTACCTCGGTCTCATGTGCCTCTTTGTGCCATCTACAATTATACTGATATTTCTTTTATCTCCTCCCCCCACCAGCAGCTAATTGGTGGTACAACACACATGATTATCCTGATGTTTTCTGGTGATCCTTTCAGCAAATGTGTCTAAAGTAAACTCTGTCAGTTTGGAGGTGCTATAATTTGATTTGGACTGTACAGTCACTCCTCACATGAGGCACTGTTTTATTTGCATTATTCTACCTGCTCAGCACACAAACTGCAGTTCAAAAGTGATTTGGTATGGGAAAGAGTTGATTGTTTCAGCTTCTAAAGATGGGGGTTTTCCCTAACATTTGACTGCTATTGGCTTTGGGTAAAACTCCTGGCTAAATTCCTGCTCAGAACTCCAAGGGTGGTGAGTTAGCTCAGCTGACTTGTACTTAACTTCCACCAACCCACTTTTATTCCCCATTCTTTTTGGCCCTTGGCTGAAGTTATTAAAGAGCCATTACTTGAATATTGGTTTTACTAAAAATGACTCTCACTTTCAATAGCCTTCAGCTCACAGCCTCACTGCAGCTGTTGGCAACCTCTCTGTGCTAAATTCAATTTGTCTGTGCCTTTCAGATATTCAAGATTTTGCTTCTTAAATCGTGCTCGGCACCGAGGAGAAGAGGATGTTACAGACATTTCTCACTGAAAGTTTAGCTTCAACAAAAGCCCCAATTCTATGCATCTCTAATCGGGTTTTTGAAAACGATCTCTCAGAAGCGAGAAGCAGCTCTTTGAATTATCTCTTTTTTACAGTGGGAAGTTAATGAAAGTCCAAAATGTTCCCACTCATTTCATTATAGGAGCCTTCATTTACATTCCATTGAGCTGAATCATAACTAAGCCTTACCCCCACACTGGGCACGCAGCCTGCACAGTTTACATGTGTGTTGGTAAAAGGTGAAAACATCTTTTTTTTCAGACAAATTTCCTAATCCATTTCTCACAATCTTTTCCCCCAGTGTCCAGTTTTTACTGTGCCAGGCTAAAGATAAAGGCTAATTTAGAACTGCAGCTCACAGAAACTCAGTTTTAATGGAGTCAAACCTATATTTTTTTAATTATTACTAGATTTATGGGAACATAACTAGCCACTACAATTTTTCAACTCAAGTATGGAAACACTTTGCAAAAGTGGATGTCTAACACTGCATGATTTATAACTTTAATTTTCCCCCAGTAACAATCACAGAATCCTAGTCACAGACTGGTTTGGGTTGGAAAGCACCTTAAATCCCATCTTGTCCATGGGCAGGGACACCTTCCACTGTCCCAGGTTGCTCCAAGCCCCAATGTCCAACGTGGCCTTGGACATTTCCAGGGATCCAGGGGCAGCCACAGCTGCTCTGGGCACCCTGTGCCAGGGCCTGCCCACCCTCACAGGGAGCAATTCCTTCCCACTATCTCATCTAAACCTGACCTGTTTAATCTTAAGCCTATTCCAACAGGGCAGTGATTGCCCAGCTCCAGGTTTCTTACTCAATTTGGGGACCTGAAATGGTTTGCTGTGGTTCCCAGCTCTGCACACAATATCTCAGCCCCAATATTAAAGAGACAATCACTGTCCCCAGATCCTATAAATACATAGGATAAATATATGTGTATAAATATCCATGGACAGGAGCCAGCTGGATTGTCATATGAACAGTTAGTAATTAAGGTGAGCCAGTTTTGAGATGTCCCGGTCCCTGTACAGTCCAAGAGAAATCTTTAAAGACCTCTGTGGAGCTGTTACTCATATTGATGCACCACAGAAATAGTGATTCCAGTCAGCACAGCTGAAGCATCCCTTACTTGGTTTAGAAAACGACAGTAATTGAAAATATGTATCGGGGAAGGACTTTAACCTTTCAGTTTTGAGCTCAACCAAGCCAAACAGATATATGGAGAGATTTGTCAGGAAATAGGCTGTATTTGTAGGGATTCTCAAGGAGACCTATTTATGGATATGGATTAGGAACAGGTACTTAGTACTTAAATCTCAACAGGTCAAAGTTCCCTTTTTCCTTACAAGTTTAGCAACATTCCCCAAGGAAAGAGAAGCATGGCCCACACAAAGGGCAGGATATCTCTGTGTCTGACCAAATGAGAAAATGAAGCAACCTATGGTATATGGCTCCTGGAATACTATTCCAAGATAGTATTCCCCATCTTCCTAAGTTAGGTATGACTGCACTAAATAGCTGCAGGAGTCAGCTCTCAGCTATGCTTTAAAACTGCAAATGAATTTATCTTCTACAGTGGCTTTCACTCTTTACTGTAAATTATCAGCCTTGATTATCTTTTTTTCCCTCCAATAGTATCTTCTCCCTCAGCCATGTACAAAAGCTTCCCACACCAGGTCTGGAAAGCCCTTCCAGTCAGGGCTGGCTCACTGGACCACTTATTATTTACAAGCTGCCGATGCCTCGTGGAGAGGTTACTAAAGGCCATCTGCCTAAAGAATTCCTGTTTATATTCCTCTTGCTTTATCCTTAGGAAAAACAGTTGCACACAGGCAGAGGTATTTAAAGCTTGACCCATCCTCCCTCGTCCTGCTGGGAGCTATAATCTGTCTGTGCTATCTTGACTGATATTTGTGTGGCTGATTATGTCGTCCAAACAAGGGATTAGGATTCTGATTTGGGGAGGGAGCAGCACGAACAGAGGGTGTCTGAAGGGACAAGCTTTTTTTTGTTCTCAGTCAGATTCCCTGAACAAAAGGGAGAGAGAAGAAATGCATCTTGTATAAAGGGCAATTGTTTCCCAATGGAACATTTAATGTTTTTCCATTAAGCATGAGCTGCTCTGGTTGTTATGGAATATTTTATGAACAGGTCCGCTAATGCGATGCCCAGCTCCGGCACTGTCTGCACCAGGAAAACAAAGCCAGCACAGGCCATCCTTTTGTGTTTTGATTTCCTCCTTTCACCCACACAGGGGATGAATCAGAATATTATCTTGGAGTTTTTATGGCTGCTGGATGAATATTCCCATGTCTCTTGCCTAAACAACAATTCCTCGTATTTAAACTTCTTCATGCAAATAAAGGCTGGGATGTGCCAGGCTTGGCTTCCCGGGCACTGACCCAAGGAATACACTTTGGTCCATGACACAACCTTTAAAGTCTTTGGAAGACCAGATAGATTCAGGGAAACCATTATCTGCCCCTATGGAGTAGGAAAAATAGGGAACATCTACAAAATCCCATGTGCCATTTATTTTGTTTCACAACATGGGAGGCAGAAGGCACGCCAGGAAACAAGCAGCTTCCACAAAAGCTGAAGCTGGCAGCTGGCAGCACACACAGACTCCAGAACATTTTGCTCCAAAATGATGGGAGGCAGAAGTTTTCATGTTCAAAAAAAACCTCCCATGGACAAGTCCATGGAAGGGAATTAAGACATTGAAGGACTACTAAATGCAGCCCTGTAGGTCTGGCTCAGGAAGTCCCACCTAACACTAACACTGGAGGTTTGGAATGGGACAATCACAGGTTATTGTAGGGCAGGAGGGACCTTTGGAGGCCACCTGGGCCAAGGTTCCTCACTCCCTGCCCAAGACTAGGCTAATTTCAACCTTTGATCAGATTGCTCAGGACTTTATCTGGTTTGAATTCAGAGCATCTCCAGGGATGGAAATTTCACAGCCTCTCTCAGAAACCTGTTTGAGGCTTTCATTGCTCTCTTTATGAGAACATGTTTTTTTTTCCTATCCTGATGCTCTTTATAATCTCCAGCTGGCCCATGTCCTGTGGAACTGTACCTCTCTGGATTTAACCAGGGACCATCCCAATGTCCCTAACTATGGGAATTGCTGAGGAATTTCACCATTTTAGTCAGGTACTTCTGTTTCTTCCAGGAAGGAGATCATATGGGCTGTGGTTAATTCAGACTTGTCTTATGCAATAATGCCAGAAGATTTCAGGCTGGAGTCTTTTAATGCCCTGTATATACTGGCAAATTATTCCAAATACTTGCTACAGGAATCAGTGAAACAAGAGATTTTTGACTCTAAATGTGTTCAGTAAGTTCAGTGGTGCAAGTCTGCCTGACAAGCTAAAGTGGAATTCTTACTTACAAAGCATTTCTCTCGAGGTTCACATTACATGATAGCTGATACCAGAAGTATTAGAGAATAAAAGCTGTGTTTTAGAAGTAATGATTTTTCGCCTTGCATGCTAATTAGTGCTACTCTAGACACTGTAGCTCCAAGCTAACAGCAGTCTGTCTCCAGCAGAATCCAATGCAAACTCAGAATTCCTCTCTAGAGTCAGCTGCTGGAATTGCTACCCCAGTGCTTGGGGCATTATCACAACCCCTAAGAATCAGCTATGACTACAAAACCTATTTTTCATGGCTTTTCAATTTACCACTCTGGGTCAGAAGGGAGAGAAGCCGAGAGACCACTTCTCAGTTCAACAAATGGACTAATTCAGGTCTATTTAAAAGCCTTCTCTGATTTTAAGAGGGTCCAAACCCATTTCAGGTTTAACCCCACTGAAGCTAAAGTGCTTTTGGTCCAGAGTTGAGCTGCTAAAGGGGATTATGCCTCATTTCTCTGAGAACCCAGACTGGCACACTTCATGTGGCACTGTGCTGATGACTGAGTCTGTCCATGCACAACCTGAGGCGTTCACAGACTGGCACATTCTGCAGGACAGAAGTGCCCATTTGGCTTTTACAGTGTTAGAGGGGAGGAAACATTGCAATGAGGGATATTTTCAAGTGTGAAAGAAGCATAACCACTACAGAAAACTAATCAGACTGCACTGTTGAGGCAGATAAGAAGGAAAATTAGCAAAGCTCTTTGGTGAGATATATTTTAATTTCTTTTGAGTCCAAAACTATGCAGCTGAAATGCAAGAAAATAATTTGAAACAATGAAAAATTCAAGGCCAGGCTGGATGAAGGTGGGAGCAGCCTGGTCTAGTGGAAAGTGTCCCTGCCCATGGCAGGGGGTTAGAATTGGATGGGCTTTAAGGTCCCTTCCAACTCAAACCATTCTCTGATCCCCTGGTTCTGATGTTTGATCTCAGCTTTAGATGGCAACAGCCTGCTGAGAGAGGTTGGATTCCTTCTATTTTTTCTGGCATGAGGATCCCATAATCTTTTGCTCAGGATGGAGGTGTTATTTAACAGGCCCATGCCCTGCTGCTCTTATCAAGGACAAAAGCAGAACATGAGTAAGCAGCACAAGGCGAGTGAGGCAATATCGATGGAGTAAATTTGTAAACAGCCTGCAGATATTTATTAAAACATCTACTTTCTACCAGGGAATTATAAAGTTCTTTTTTACAATACCGGGCTGCAACCAATTTAAGGCTCCCCATAACAAGCTTGAATAATTAATTTCTTGTATGCATTGCTAATAGGATGTTGCTAGTCTCAGACACAGTGCATTACATCCCAGTTAGAAGGATGAACCATGAAAGCCATGGCAAGCTCTTGCCCAAATCTGTTGTATTAGTCACTCCTGATACCTAAATTTATGTAATTGGAGTGGAACCAGTGATGCTGGTACTGTCAGCCCCCTCTGGCTTGATCTGCTTTTGTTTTCTTCCTGTTTTTTAATCAATCAGTAGCACAACAATCTGAAAGAAGCTGCACAATTTTGTGTTGCCTTCAGCTAGATACATTCGTCATGAGCTGTGCATCCTCAGAATTGAGCTGACAGTGTCTCTGCTTCTGAGAAACCACATGAGCTTCCTGTGCTAATGCAACAGGCATGGTCCTGTAATTAAAAGGACGTGCTGTCCCCAAACCAAAACCAGTATATTTGAACTATTAGCAAACCTAGCAAGCCATTTGCACTGGGGATTAAAAACATTGCAGCTGTGGAAAAAAAGTCTTCCCAGAGTGTATGTTTGCCTGGAGATCTGAGATTCTGCCCTGTGCAGAATACCCAGCATCAGCATAATCCACATAAACACAGTTAAGTGGTTGAGCTCACCGCTGGAAGTATCAACTCTCCACCACATGGTATTAACCCAGTGCCTGAAAATCTTGTCAAATGACTTGTGAATCCCCTGCTACACCACTGTGTTTCCTCTTTTCTTAGACTTTCCCATGTTCTTGATTTCACAGGATCTGTCTAATACTTCAGTCTCACAGAATTGCAACAGAATAAATTCCTTGTCAGCCAGACCCAACCTTCCAGCTACAGTCAATGCCAAGGAAACATAAAGGTTTCTTTAGCAAACGCTTTCTGGTGAAGGGTCTTGGCTCAAATCAAGGCTCAAATCAGTAGTCCTTGCTTTTAAAGAGCAGATTCATTTCAGTTTAGAACAAATGCTTCCTTCATCTTTGAGCTCCAACAGCCATGTGACAGAGAGGAACCAGTGGAGCACAGACCAGTGTTAGCACTTGCAAAGATAATTTGGCCAGCACAGTTAATCATGTTATTAAAAATACAGTAATAGGTTCAACGAAGTGCAGTGAGATGAAAGGCATCCACCCATTTAATGCAGGCATTAGGCTGCCCCCATGGCCACTGGGCCACGAGTTCTGAGCATGTTTGATGAAGCCCATTTTATGGGGAAAAGCAACGCCTAAACACTGTGTCTAATCACCTGGGAAAGAGGAATGCAGAACTTTTGCCTGCCAAGGTGGGACAGAAGACTGCAGGGCACACTAAGAGACAGGTTGGCAAAGCACAGGCAGAGACTTGTTTGGCCTTGTGCTGCACCATATGCTCAGCCTCCCAGAATAACCAAAAATCAGCTGCTCCTTTTTAGCCAGCAGTGTTCCCTCAGGTCACATTTCAGACGTCACCTCAGCCACTTCTCCAACAGGAAAAGAGATGCTGTCATGTAACTGCAGATACCAGGCTCTGTACAGCAGCCTGGCACTGTGCAGCTTTATCAGAAATCTCAAGGGCTGGCTACGATAAATCAAGCACTTAAGTTATCACAAGATTCAATTTAGCAGTTACATGAGATGCAGCTGAAAAGATGTGAGCAGATATGATTGTTCTTTTACACTCCAAATATCACAGTCAGGAATAAGGGGAAGTCTTTAGTGAATGCTCAGTACTGAAAAATTCTAGTTCTGTTCCCAAGCCAAAGATGCTCCAGCTCCAGCTTGAAATTGGAATATGAAGCTAAGACTGAACTTTCAGAAACATAATCATCCCAAATAGCAGAAAATTAAAAAACAAGCTGTTTATACTGATTAGCAGAATGCAACAACAGGCATCTTATAAAAATGAGCAGCCTTTTCAGCAACAGAAATAGTCACTAATTTGTTGCTGAGCTGGCCTTGATGCATCACTAACACATATGTGCCAGCTATACATTTAACAGTTACTATAGAAGAGATATGAAAAGTTATGGCTTTCTTGCAGTCAAGTGAAAGATTTACTCACTAAGGAGATACCACACTCGTACCAAAGCTAACCTTGTCCTTCAAATACATTTCAAAGTTAAAAGTTAAAGAAGCTTTTTTAAATTTCATTGCAATTCCATCCCACCTGCCCTTAGCTTTATCTTCTGTTTACCTTCATTACTCTAAGGCCACTGAGGGTTCAAACTCCTTGGTTACTTGAAAGTCATGGAACAGACTTGTCAGGTGCTGGCATAGAAAGTTTGCATTCTGCACAGCCACAGCAGGACAGCAGGAAAGAGAGAAGCATCCTGCCTGTGTCCCCCAGCCAGGGCTGAGGCTCAGCCCCATGTCAGGTGAAGTCACTCCCTCCTGCACCAAGCTGCCTCCCTCACTTCCCCAGTCCCCACATGTTCAGCTCTGGATGCTTTACTCTTTTAAATCATATTTTCCCCCTCACTTACTTCTCCTGCTTGTTGCTCCCTTAATTTTAACACACATAATTCCTGGATCTTCCCAACTCACACTTGGGCCTTCTTGAAGCTTGCCCAGAGAAGCTGTGGCTCCCCCACTCCTGGAAGTGCCCAAGGCCAGGTTGGACAGGGCTTGGAGCACCCTGGTCTAGTGGAAGGTGTCCCTGCCCATGGCACGGGGTGGAATGAGATAGGATTTAAGCCTCTCCCCACCCAAACCATTCTATGA
>WBND01002120.1:0-19909 GCA_013398595.1 Tychaedon coryphoeus | reverse complement strand
CACTACCAACTCTGGTCATTGAAAAAAATTCCATGAACTCTAACACGTGAGGATATACGTACATCACTGCTGATCTCTTCCACATCCCCATCCATGAGAAAGAACTTGGCAATATTCTCAGAGGGCCCCTGCAGCAGCCTGTGCAGCAAGGGAACATCTCCACTCCTCAGCTGCTTCTTTTCTGGAATTTATAAGCAATGTAACAGAACATGGAACACCCCACAGGGGCTCTGTCTCCCACCTGCAGTCCTGAGCCTTTTTTCCTGACACAGATCCCATACTGACTCAAGTGTAATTACCAGATACCTTACAGGTCCCTAACATGGTGCCATTTAAAGTACCTTCTCCTCAGCTCTTTCCTGTTGTCTCAGATGTTCCCATTAACAAAGACCACATCTCCCTTTTCCTGAAAAAGTAAGAGTAAACTGCTATGGAAGTAAGCTTCCTCCACTGAACAACGAGTACTTTGAACCCAGCATATGCAATTCAAAGCTGTCAGCTGAAAGGGCCCACAACACAATTATTCAGCTTTTCCTCTCCAGAGGAGACATCTCTGAAGGGTCCCTGAGAAGGCCACAGCACACACACAGTGCACAAACAAGACAGAGGCCTGGGATGAGTCCTGTTACTCCAAGAGACACATTCCACACACAAACACACAGACACACACAGAATGATTAGGGATTAAGTGATCAGGCAGCAGTGGCTGGCTTACCTCCAGATGCATGGATAACATAAAGTGCAAATTCATGGGGGCTGTTTTCTATCTGTGGAAAAAAAAAAAGAAAATCCATTCAGACTCACAGATCTTGCTAGCACTCCCCTATCAGCATATTTTCCCCATGTGTCTCAGCTCAGAGATTTGGATCCAAGTCTGAGACAGGGATCCTGCCTGTAGAAGAGTTAAAAGATACTGGATTTGGATAAGACAGAAAGCTGTGCTGCCATGTTCACTGTGCCAGCCCTAGTCCCTGCATTACTATGCTGCCCAAATCAGTAACACACTGTAACCCCAGATCTTTGCTGCCTGGTTTCCTTGCAGCATCCTTAACTACTTCACAGAGCTCACTTCTCCCATCACAGGTAGGTGTGCTCTTTGTGCTGTCATTAGGGTAAACCTCTGTGACCTACCCTCGTGCCTGACAGCCTGACATTCAGAAAACAGCAGAGCTTTTGAACACTTACTTTGCAATTTATTCCCTACAACTTTACACCCTGCTCTGTAATTCCCTTCCTTATTACTCCTAGAAGTTAAGTTTTCCTTCCAAGACACTCCCAAGTCTTACTAATCACATGATGTAATTCTGCAATAGTGAAGTCTCTAGAGAAATTAAATGGAAGTTTTAGATCAACAAAGTAGAAATTAAACACTAAGCAGCCCTGCAAAATCAAGATATTTGAAAAATATCCAACAGTAAGGGCAAAGTTGCTATTGACCACATTGTTGGTGGGAGATGGTTCCAAGGATATTCCAAAAAAAAAAAAAAAGTAGTTTCAGGCAGTAAGTGTCACTTTTCTGGCCTCTGAGAGCCATGAAACATTGGCATGCATTTAAAATTGCCTATTTAAAATTTGGTTTGTTTTTTTTTTTTTTTTTCCCACTCTACTCCATGCACTACCCCTGCCCAGTTATTCCCCATCTTTCCCGCAGTGCTGGAGAGCACATTGAAATGAACATTTCCAGAGGATGGCCACACTTCCTCCTGCCAGCAGACTTACCTTAAACTTACGAAGCAACTGTTCTATCACTTGTCTGGTTCTCATCTGGCTGTTGATTCTTATTTTGGTTTCCGATCCAAAAGCTGGAGTGAAAATTGATGTCTGTAAAGAACAGTTATGGCATGAGCCTAAGGCAAAGCTCACTGGACAGGGTTCCCTATCCCTCAGGTGACAGAGCCAAGCCTAAAATTTCCTACCTCATGGTTGTAGAAGTGGCCATTGATTGAGAACCTGTGAGTTTCTGCTTCTGTCCTGGTTATGGTGGGGAGCTTGGTCCTCTTGCGCACGGCTGCGGCATCGCTGCTGGTGCGGGGCAGGGTGGCACAGTTGAGCTCCTGCTCCCTCCTGGACTTGAGTGTGTGGCTTTCATAGCATGGATAACCTGGACAGAATTAAACCACACATAATGTGCAGCTGCTCTCCACTCCCTGCCAGCATCCCCAGAGGACAGAGGCTCTCGGTGAAGGGTTTATTTACTATTTTTTGGGTTTTTTTTTTTGGGGGGGGGAGGTGGGGAAGGAAAGGAACAAGGCATAGGTGTACAATGAAGAACAGGCTGATTGCAGTGGTTGCAGTTTGCTGTATTGTTCCCTTGGCAATGATTTCTTGGACAAAAGCACAGCTCATTCCCACTGGCTGTTCACCAAGTCACCTGCACAGCACTGCTGGCCCTAACCAGCCCTAGATCAGTGTTTCCCCAGCTTGAAGTACATGTTCCACAGAGCAAAGAGATTTCCCTTCGCTGGCAGGGATGGCCTGCTGTGTGAGATTGCTTTTTCACTGTCACAGAACACAGAATTTTTTGTTAGCATGAGAGCACTGACACTAACCTTGCTCAAGGTCTGGCTGCTCCTCAGTAGACTTCAGTGTATCCCCGCTAATGTGATGGAGGTCATCAAATTCTCCCCAGCGAGTCATTCCTCTGAAAGACCAAACATGTAGTTATCATTCACTGCTCCTCATCAACTCAGCAATTTCAGTTTATCCTGTGGCCAGGGTTCATGTAATACATTGCTATCCCTGCTCAACTTACAGACTTCAGCACGGTAATTTCAGTTTAAGTCATAATAAAATCAGGAATTAAAATATGGCATGACCAGGGATCCCAAATGTAACACATCCAGTTTGGAACCTTTTGAACATCAACCAGGACGTAACTTAAACAACTTATTGTAATTCCTGATCTGTTTTACAGCAACAAATCCTGGATTAATCACACTCAGACTACCAGGCAGGCACACAAGACACATATATTGTTGTTTAAAAGTTACAGAACACAGGTCTGTTACACAAGTTAAATTACACACAGCCCCTTGTGCTGTCAAATCAGCTGTGTATGAGAGCAGGAAGTTCCATCCAGCCTTTCAGAAATACTATATTCATGTCAACATTTCCATAAATCACTGTCTAAACTCTTCAGCGTAAGGTCTTCAGCCAGTTACTGCTCTGACTGAGAATAAACCAATTTGTAGTGCAATATTAAAAATTATTTTCATATGCATATATATATATATATATATACACACATACTCCCAACAATATTCAGCTACCCCCAATTTACATGCCAAAAAAGATCTTGGTTGTATTCCACACATTTACCAAGTTCATTTAAGATCAGACAGTCAAGCTGCTCTGCATACCTTAAAGCATGTCAGGGCAGCCCCAGTTTCTGGGATCATGAGTTAATGTTTACTTTGGGATACAGATTTCCACCACTCAGAAGTTTTTTTAAGAACTGCCTTTCAGGCCACATGCATCTCATACCAGCAGACCTGGTCAAGGTAAATCGAGAGCCAGATTTGCCTAAAACTCAGGTTCTTTTCTTGTAACTCTTGTCAAAATTCATCCCTAAATTTCAACAGCCAGAGACCGGAAGAAGACTTTACTGGAACTCCACAGCTGCCAAGGTGACAGAATTAAATCCCCAGTTCCAACATGTCCCACATGCAATCCAAGACAACAAGCAGCTAGAAAAACGAACTCTGCAATACACAATTTATCAGGGAGTCATTCAGGGTGAACATGGGCTCTGCCTCTGTATTACAAGATTCGGATTCAGCCCAACAAATTCACCAACCAAGGGTGGGGAAAGAGTGTTCAAAACAAAGAAAAATACACCGAGTATCTATATCCGCTGAGCACAACACACTGGGATATAAAATGTCATCAGCAGCAGCTGGAACAGCTGTTCTGCAGGCATTTTAAGGGGTTTTTACACTAAATTTTGCACAGACAAAGCCAATATTCATTCATTTACTTGAACTTGACCTGAGCAGCAACGGTTCTACACCTTACATACCTGGGGATGTAAGCTGGCATAGACAATCCCTCAGCACTTACCTGTCATATTTTGGCTTCCTGCCCTAGTGTGTGCACCAACACGAGGCCTTTCAGGGGCTATCAGGGACAGGTGTACATGGAAACACGTGGGGTTGGTTTGGGTCTTTTCCCTTATTTTATATGCACCAATTTCCCAGTCCTTGTATAGGAATAGTCAGTTCCCATGAAAAAGAGCAGCCTCCTCCAGCTCCTCAGCCTGAGGGCCAAACACAGATGCTACAAACACAAACCTTTCTCCCCAGCAGAGGCTGTTGAAAGGCTCTTCTGTCCAGCAAGCACCATGGCCTTCGGGAAATCTGGGATATCCAGTGCAGCCACAATATGAGCTATCTTGCAATGCTAGCCTCCTTAGGGAAGTTCTTAGGGAAGTTCTTAGGGAAGTTCACACGTTACCTTTTACTAGGGAAAAAATCCACATTTTCTGTTGACTTCAGGGTCACAAAAGAGGGTATCTGCTTCTCATCCTGAATTTTTAATCGGATGGGATGTCGCACTCCCCAGAATATTGAGAGGATTCCTTCAATGAATGGCGTGCTTCCTTCTCGCTGGAGAAAAAACAGCGAAACAGTTAGTGATGCATAATAACAGAGCAAAAATAATAAACTAATAATAGTCTATCTCCCCTCAAAGTAACAGGAATACAGTGAAATCGCTGAGGCTGACACAGCCCTGGAACAGATTACTTGGAGAACGTGTAATCTCAGTTTTGAGCCATTTCCAAAACAGCCAAAGCTAAAGGCTGACCTGATCCATTCAGGAAACCAGTTCTGGTTTATTCTGTTAGATGGAACATATCATGCAATAAAAACACCACAGCAAGTGCTAGAGTCCAGTGCTGTGAGGAGAAAAGAGCACTAACTTGTGATGTCCAGATTAGTGGAGTTTCTCACCCCTAAATCCTTACCTGACTATATGTCAGCTGCAAATTCTCTTGATCTGAATAGTAAGAGTTGTAATTCTTCAGAAGAGAACTGAGCTGCTCTCTAGAACAAAGATCACAATGAAAAACTATTTTTAACATCTCTGTAAAATGCAGGTGGTATGTGGCAGGGTAACACCCCACAACTGTGCTACCCACTGCATCCTTGTATAGGTTTATTAATGATCCATATCTCATTTTCTGAGAGTAAAGTTTTGTCAAGTTACTGGGTTGCCCATAAGTTGCTTCTTTAAAGACGCAGAGGAAATTAATTAGTCAGTCCCATATGACCTTATTAACACTGCCCCAGAATAGCTCTCGTACTTTGCACCTCTGTAGCAGCCATGAGGAGGAAGCAAACAGAGCAACATCCCCATGCACCAATGTTGCAGGTTGCTTTAACCAGGCTACACTTGTTTTTCCCTGCATGATGGCATCCATTCGGTTTTAATACTGCTTCAGATACTTTTCTAACCTCCAAACACCTACAAGATGTCTAACATTTCTATTTCCCTCTGCTTGAAACAAAGCAACTTTGCACCACATCTTTGCAGAGAGGAGAAAGGAAGGAGATGAGAAGAACCTCTGCCAACAAGCAAGGAGAAAGGGAGACAAAAAGCAAGCTGCAGCTAGGGCTATGGAGGACTGAACAATGACAGAATTACCTGAAATGTATTTCAAGGCCAAAGAGACTGAAACACTCTTCCCCACACCGTTTAGAGATGATTCAGACTGTAATTCAAGGAAGCAATTCCCACCAGCAGAGGTGGTTAACCATGGGGAACAACTGCATGGAAGGGTACAAATTCTTCCTTATGGACTAACGAGTACAATGGTTTCATGCCCTGCCTCGCAGTGATGTGTGAAGACACCAAGTTTGTTTCCAAACAGCACCTGTTATTTCCACATTTGTGTGAGCTGTTGGAGCAGCAGGCCCACAGATGGAACACACAAGCACCTGCAAACTCTGCACCACACGTTCCTCAGAGAGGGACCATCAGAAACACTCTCACAACTCCTCCACCAGTTTGAAATCAAGAAGTGCCCCAGAGGAACTGACAGCCCAACACGGGGAGAGGCCCCAGGAACGTGGCCTTGCCCTGGGCCCAGCTGCCCACACACCAGAGAGGAACCAGGGACAGCCAGAAGGGCAGG
Organism: Tychaedon coryphoeus; assembly: GCA_013398595.1. Taxonomy (NCBI): domain Eukaryota; kingdom Metazoa; phylum Chordata; class Aves; order Passeriformes; family Muscicapidae; genus Tychaedon; species Tychaedon coryphoeus. The sequence goes on along the minus strand of WBND01002120.1, from coordinate 13,776 downwards.
CAACATGTCCAGGCTGGGCTTGGGGCTGAGGGCCTTGCCAAGCATCAACACGGAAAGCTTTCCCTGGCATACCTATCCCTCCCCTCTCCACTTAATAAACATGACAGTGTCCTGTGCTTTAGAGAACCTTCTCCCATGGTGAGAAGGGAAAAGATGAACTGGGCTTTTACCTAGCAGGTAACATGAGGACAAGGGCTGCACCACTAAACTCAAGGTTCATTGCATTACCCTGCTAATTCTGTGGGTGTAAATTATTTACTTTACATTACTGCAATTCCACACACAAAAATATTTTTAACTAGCTTTATCAACTGGATTCTAAACAAGCATTTTCAATATTTATTTCAATGTACTTTGGTCTTAAATCCTCAGAATACTGGTGGCAAAACCCCTTCTTTGCACTGGGCTTGAATAGCTCATTACAGGTTCTTTGTGTCTTGTGAGCTGTGAGGGACAGCTTTCAGGTGATCTCACCAAAAGGGAACACAAATAGATTTGGGTATGAATCAGATACAAGCCCAGTTGTGATCACACTGGCTACAGGTAAGCAAGACTAAGCACGTCTTAGCCTTGTACACAGGCAAGTTCCAGATGCAATTCATGATTAACAGGCAAGTAGGAGATAGGCAATTCTGCCTGACAGATGTTGTGACAGACCTGCTGATCCTCCTCAAGAGGTGCTTCAAGCTCAAGTCTCTTTGTACTTCACAGCATCTGACAATCATTCGATTGAGAGCTGTTACTTCACAAGTTTTTTCCAAGTAGGAAGTTGGGAACGTGAGCTCCCTGAAGATGTATCAGAAATACATAAGGACTTGGGCCACACTTAAGCCCACCTATTACTCTTAGTTCGTGTTGACCGCAAAGGCAAATAAAATCACAGACTAACAGGAGTAAGTGGTCTGGGTGAGGGTCATCTCTGAAACAAATTCTGTTTCTCAGAGCAAGCTCTCAAGATTTTCGCACAGTTTCTTGCCTTGTCTAGAAAAACTTGCCATTACCTTCCTCAGAAGTTTGCATAACTAAATCTTTTGGGTTTCAGCCTTGCATTAGTGCAACCAACAGTGACAAACCACACAAGCAATTAGAAAAGCCCTGAGGGAGAGATTAACAGCAGCTCTCTCTGACTTGTTTGTCCTTGTGCAGCAGAAACATAAGAGAAAAAACCACATTTTCCTTCTTTTTGCTCCAGAAAGGAATATGTGCACCAGCCTAGCTCCAGGAGTAGTCTTACTGTAACCATCTTCCTACTGCCCTAACCTAGAGCCAGATGCCATCTCTGCTGAGTTTGGCATCTGGAAAATCAGCAGCTGTTGTGTTGCAAGCAGCCTTATGACAACAGCCAAACACAGTCATTAACAGAAACCAAAGCCAAGTAACTGGCAGAACAACTCACCCCAAAAACATAACACGCACTGCAGATTCACCACTTTCTTCAGTAGCAAAAGCAGGATACAAAGGAGCTGCAAGATCAGGTGCCCCAGGGGCAAACCACAACAGAGCCCAGGCTGCTCTCTGGAAACACTAACCCAGGACAGCTCACCTGTGCCCTCCCCTGCCCAAGCCCTACACACAGCCCGTGAATATTTATGGCAGTTATGCTGGAGACGCAGCAGTTCTGCCAGCCAAATCATCCCACAAGCTTTGGTCAGCCTTTTGATCCAGCCATTGTGCAATTCCCAAACAGCAAGCTTGCTCCATCAGCAAGATTCGCAGGACAGAACTGGAAGAGAAGTAGTGAAACAGCAGATTCAAGGTAGAGATGAGGGATGACAGCCTGGAAATTGCATTGGAAGCAAGCCTGAGTGCATATGGAATGACAGTGGTTCTTGAAACACTTATTTCCCTTTATGCAAGGCAAAGAAAGTTTAAACCATGGCTGTCAAGCAGAAAGGTCTCACCTGGGATGCACATTTCATCACATGAACAGGCAAGTATATAGGGGAATAAAGCCTCACAGACACTGGTTTGCCTGGCACATTTCCTAATGCTTTTGCATGCCAAGTTCACACAGATTAATTGCCTCTTACACAAAAGCACTGCATCCCAAATTAGCAGCAGTATAAAGGGAACAACTCCTGAAGAGAAAGGGAGTGATGCATCTGCTGCCTGTGTGCTCTGGGCAAAGCCCTGACACCCTTCCTTGAAAAGGGAGAAAACAGCATTGCTCAGGCCACATAGGAAAGTATCAGGATTCAGGAACAAAACTCTACTGCAGCACAATAAATTCCATTGCAGATCCCATCCCTCGCCGAGTTTACAGGTAGTTTCTATCCGATGGGAAGATCAAGTGGGATGGAAATGAAGAGAGAAGAGAGGCCCTCCTGTGCTCTTGTGAACAGGGAAAAGCAACCCCGTGAGAAATGGGATGGAGCTAAATGCCAGGTGCCTCCGAGTTTGGGGCAGCAGTAGGAAAAATTCCTCCCAGGGAGACTGACTGGGGAAAAGCACCCCACAAATGACAGCTAGACCGCAATTCCAAGCTTGTTTTACAAGTAGGTGAAAGAGACACTTCTACTGACCACAGCAGAGAGCTAGCAGCCCAAAAGTCTTTCTGAACAGATACCCTGCAATCCGGGGCTGCCAAAATCCAAGCTGCAGACAGGCAGAGCTCAACTCTGGAATTTATGGTCAATTCCAACAGATTTCCAAGACAGGAAGCTCTTCTTCCCTAACTTGTAGTTTTATTTGGATTTCTCTAGAAGGGCTGTTCTCCTTAAGGAACAAAACCCACAGACCCAAAGGTTTAATACTCTGTTCTTTTAATTCCATGTAAAGGCCAACTCTGTTCTGTGGACAGGTTAAACTAACAAAGTGGTAGGGATTGCTGTTGCTACCGGCTTAGGTATCTACAGGATCCTCTGTCATGGAATAAATATGAAATAACTCAAAAGAAAGCAGCAAAGTCATTAAATAGTCAGGGTTTTAATAATTTACCTGGTTATGAGCTTGTCTTCATTGATGAAAACAGAAGGCAGATGCTGTGCCTTCATAGTCACTTTCTTCATTTACTCAGAAGAGATGAATCTAAGCAAAAGGTCAAAAAAGTAAAGACATTCACTACTGCTACTGCAAAAGATGGAATAGTAATCAAGCACAAAGCTTTAGTTGGCTGGGAGACTCAAGCTTAGGGCTCACTACACCACATTTTGACTACTTCATACTTTGCCTTAATACCCAAGTATTTCCCACTCCTCATAAAGAAAGCCATAAGCCATTCCCATCAAGTACATAATAGTACCTTAAATCCCAAGTACTACATCTACCAGGACCTTCTCAAGCAGTTTTAGGACTACTTCAACTCCAGGATTATGCTAGAGCTGTTAGGAGTGTGAGTCAGCAGCCCATCTACTGGTCAGGATCCATATGTCCACTATGGACAGAGCATCAACCAAACCACACCTGCAAACCACCCTCATCCAGATTCCTAAAACCAGGCAAGAGAAGGAGTGTTAATGATTTACAGGATCCTGCAGCGCACCAAGAAATCAAGAGGAATTGCAAAGAGAGAACAAGACAGTAATTTCAGGGAGGTAGCAATACAATTTACAGATTTCCACACGGGGATTTGAGTATCTTATGTGGGCAACGAGCCAGACCCACGAGACTTCAACAATGCATTCCTCAATAAGCTTAATTACGGAGTCTAGGCTCTTTCCTTCTCCCTCAGGTACTAAAATAAAAGGAAGACTGAGGAGTTAACTGAACAAGTGAAATCACACATGGATGGGGAAAAACCCTCAAAGAATTCCATGGGAAGCAGTAACATCTCCAGAGACTGCACTGGAAGTTGATCATTCCACTTCCATTTCTCTTCTTTGGGCATGATGACAAAGCAGCTTGGCTCACAGCACTCAATGTCCATTGTGCCTTACGCCCAGGGGACTGAATTGAATCTGACTTCAGACTGCATTGGACAGGGCCTGGTCAAAGACATCTGCAAAGTAGTTGATGGTCTGTCTATAGTCCCAATGACAAGCAGCCTTCCAAAAACTGATTTAGGGAACATTCAACCTTGAACAGATCATGGCTGGGCAAAGAGTAAACACCTCACCTCTGTGTACCGCACTACTGAACTGCTTTTTTCCCCATAATCATAGATAAATAGCTTCTAAGAAAAAACATATGTGGACAAATAAGAAATTTTGCATATAAACACCATGATCTTCACCCTACAAAATAGACAGGAAGTTAGTTCATAACCTCTAAAACCAGAGTGCACCACCAAAATAAGCTTCACATGAGCAGCTGATGTTTCTAGCAGTGCTCTGTCAGAAGCTCACTGGAAGGAGCAGCACTCCCTTTGGGTGACATCCATCAAGACAAAAACATACCTGAGAGCCAAACAAGCCCAGGGACTTCTGTACAGACATGAGTTTGTGTGTGAGGAATACACAGTGCTGTATACCACTGCTTGGGTTTTCCCACTGAAACAACTTCAGTAACTGCTGGCCACACCTTAAAATCTGATTTTATGTGATTTACTTAAGACCTCCAAGTGAAGCAGCTGCCTGTGTCAGTGTAATTTCAAGCCACTTTTACAAGATGCAGAGGGGTTTATGTACTTTGGCACCTGAATAACTGAACATACACTTCAGCTTCCTCCCACCTGTCAGGAAACAACATGTTAAGAGCCGAGTCACCTCTATTAACTGTAGAGCAGCAACACTGGCAAGCTCCAGCACCGCTTCACTGCTTGTGGTTGCACTCTTTTCTACAGTATTTGGCCTTAAAATGATTCATCTGAAAGAAAAAGCTGATCTCTGCACATGGAGAGAAGTGACCTTTACACACACAAAAAAGAGATGAACACTGTTTTGCTACGCAGTGGATGGCTCCTAGTAAATTATTTCCTTAAACACCTTGAACAGATTTTCAACAGCCAGGTGCCATTAAAATGCTGAAAATAAAGCTAACTGAAGGAATGGGTGGTGATGGGGATAATTCTTCACCAATGCCTCTCTCTTTCTCTCCTTCATGGTACCAATACCCAGGACAAAGCTGCCTCTCCTATGGCTGGCAGAGGAGCACAACACTCACTGTTTTCCTCAGTTATGTGACCTGCTGGGCTTATCAGCCTTGTACCAAACACTTCCACACCACCAGCTCACTCCAGAGATGACCCTCTTCCCCCTGGACCCTCCCCATGGGCACATTCTGGCTGCACACCTCTCACAGCACTTATTTTTAGCCAAGCCCCAAACCTGTGGGTTGCCAGCACGCAGTGACTTCCCCAACGCCAGTACCTGACACAACAGATGTCAGGATATTTGCACTGGCGCTCCCTAAATCCACAAAGCTGTTAGATTTTCCATCACCTCCTGCTAACTTGCTGCTTTCCATGTCACTTCCCTGTAGCCCTTTTGAGGAAGCAAACAGAAGTGAAATGCCTTTTCCATTGCTCCCTTTGAACTAACCAAATCATGCTAATTTTCCAGCCATATCTGCTGGTGTCATTTATTCAAAGGCAACTCCTGACTAACTTGGTGTCACACAGGTGTCTTTACCATTATGTCAAACTGGACTAGAAGGGCAGAATTTCCTCAAATAGGTTACACCTGGAAAGTGGGATCTTGGCTGGACTCAACTGCTGGCCTGAGACTTAACCGAGTAGAAACCTAATTGTTGAAGGAAGACTGACTGAAGCCTGAAATGTGTAGTGAAGGGAAGAAAGGAAAGCCAAGGGAAAGTCAGGAGGAAATCAAAACTGGGGCAGCTGCAAACTGAGCATCTCTAGACCAGGACTGCAACTATTGGAGGAGCCCAGGAAAAGCAAAGGGAAAACAGACGAGCGCTCATTTCAAAGCTGCAAGAGCATCAAGACATCAGGGCACAAGACAAATCTTACAATGGTACTGAGCTGTACTTGTCCGTAAGATTCCTATCTTAGCTGAAATGTGGGGCTTTTTTTCCAAAGAAAAAGTTCCAAGTCTCAGCGCAGAGGCAGAGAAGAGGACTTGCTCCCTTTTATTCAGTACAGTGATATTTAAGTCATTTACTTAAGGGGACAGACCAAGGACAGTAGAGTGCAGGAATGACAAAGCAAAAGTTAAGAACAAATGGCTACACAGATTTATAGACAAGGATTTAAAAAGGCAGCTGCAGAGGAAGACTGGAAGGAGAGGGAAACTTGGGATCCAGAACTGAGCCAAGCAGGAGCACAAGGCAGCACCTCAATTTGTGTAACAACCTGGAGGTGCTTTCCATATATTTAACCCATATATTAAGACAGGGCCCACAGAATGCAGTGTGCTACACAAAGCCTCTGCCAGTGCTAGAAAATCTAAAACCCCAAACCTCAGCAAAGATCCCTAGGTATTTTGACCCAGTGCTTCCCAAAGCTCTTTCAAACTCTCAGGAAGTCAGGATAGGGTGAACCTCTTTCATTTCTTTTACAGAAACCACAAGGCTCAGCTGTCTGTTAACTCAACTATCAACTACACACACATGGAATAGTTTGTACAGCACAAAGCTTTGCACCATAGGCACAACACCATATCCAGCTGCATCTTCTAAACTCACAAGTGTCTGATATTTAGCAAATTTTTCAATTATGGTTTCTACAAAGATGAATTTAAGATTTGTTCAGATAGATAAACTCAGTATCAGCAGAATAATAGCTCTAGATTATAATAGAGAATAATAATATTAGAAAATAACTCTATTCAATAATAGAGTACAAATAAGTACAAGATTACAAATATTGTATATTACAAATATTGTATATTATGAATATTACAATAAGGAATTCTATATATCAAATATTACAGCAAGTAATAGAGAGCAAACTCTAGTTACGGGACTTCATGTTCCCTTTTTTTGTACTTTTTGTTTATGTTAGATGTCCCTACCACCAAAGAAAAAAAAGGTGATAATTAAGACAAAGTACTTCGAACAACTGTGTTTTCCCCACTTAAAAAAAGGGCTTTGGCTTATTCTTGGGCTTTCAGAGTTCCTCACACCCTCTTTTAATAATTAGCTATTCAGTACAGAGCATTAGGAGCACTCCTCGAGTACAAATCGCAGCATAAGCCCTCTGCTCCGGCAGGCTCGGAATGGGATTTGACAAAAACAGCAGCAAACTGGTTTATGTGAATACGGCCCCTTAACTTTGCCAGGCACAGCGCAGCAGCCGCACACGCTCCGTCCCCGCAGGCACTGCTGGAGAGGGGCTGGCACACATCACTTTCAAACGCTGTTACCCCGCTCTAGGAGGAGCAGTTCCTTTGCGCTGGCAGCCGGCCGGCGCAGGCCGTCCTGAGCCGCCGAAAGGAGCGCACAAGGTCACCGATGTCACCTGTAAATCACAGGGGCACGGGCCAAGGGCGCTGCGGGCCGGGGGCGCGCCGAGGAGCAGCGCTACCTGTTACCGCCGCCCCAGCCCCAGCCGGCTCCGCGCACCGCTCAGCAACTCCTGGCAAGCGTTTCTGAGCAGGCACTCTCCTTCCCTCCCGAACCAACCCCGAGGAGCGCGAGCGGAGTGCCCCGACACCGCTCCCAGGGCGAGCAGAGCGGCTGCAGCCGCAGCCTTCCCCCGCACTCACCTGGGCGGCGATGCGAGCAGGAGCGCGGGAGGAGCTTCACGTACCTGTCCCTGAGCCCTGAGAGGGGCATGGCAGCATGGCCACTTGCTGCTGCCTGGGACCCTCAGAGCCGGGAATTACCGTCCTGCTTGACAAACTGGGAGCGCTGGAAGCCCAGGACACTCCCCGCACCTCGGTGCACGTCGGGAATATTTACCTACCACTTTCCTCTCCCCTAGCGCTGTCAGGAGCCCGCCCTTAGCCACGGTTCCACCTCCAGGAGGCTCCGGTTAACACTTTAATCGCTAACTTTACGAGGGGAGGCCACCTGGCGACGCTCGGGAATCATCTGGTGAAACATCCTGTGCCCGAAACACTCGTTAGGCTTTAACCTCTTCTGTTTTCTAATCCACTGGATAAAGTATGCTTTCCCTCGGATACCCATCTTCAGTGTTTGGGGGAATAACTGGTACAGTCCATCAGATCATGCCCAGGTGTAGATATATACATTTAGAACATTATGACAAATTGTGACAGCACAGCTTGATCCCTTCACCCCACACTGTTATTTTTGCTGAACTGTATAATACCCTTATGAATATTACTGGGCAAGAGTTGCATTTGTAAGAAGGAAAGCATTGCCTCTTACTTTAATTGCCCAGCAGTAAATTGCATAAGCAAATGCTTAAGCTAGAAAAATGAATTGTACCAAGACACACCTTTCCAGTTCCTACTATTTGTCCATCTGTTTCCAGCAAATAACTCCTTCACCAGATCAACCCCAAAACAAGAAATTATTGGGCCACAGAGAAGAGCGTGAAAAGCACCAAACCTGACTTTACCTTCACACTCATCACACTGATTTATATCAAGTTACTTTTGTTTTATATGATTTGATGTTAGGGAGAGGCAGAACAGACTCAAATACTCAAATATTTGATTCCTGATCACATCCTATCCTGTTGTATACTTCTCTCCAGAGATGGACACGCTGCCAAACACACACCACAATAAGCCTGGTACTTGGGATTAAAGTTTGTGTTTCAGTTCCTGGCTTTGCACCTTGAAAATATTGACACAAGGATTTAATTGGTATTTGCAACATTGAGAATCACTCAAAACAGGAGGGAAGTAACATGCAAGCTTTTTTTCTCAATTCACAACAGCAAAGAAGCTCTGTGCTAGGGCTTGGAGCTTCATGCCAAGCTCAGTCTCTGGAGCTGCTCCATCCTAACTGGGACAGTTTAGCACAAATCCACACAGCTTCCCAAGTGCTGTAAAACCAGAGGTTTGATTTTTCCTGTCCCATCTTCAGGTAGTTGACCACACTGCCTGATGCTCTGGGATCAGAGTTGGAGCAGAGAGCAATAGCAGCCTGACCCCTTCAAGTCTGTAACCCAAGATAATATCAAATGTCTCTTTTTGACACTTCTGCCACTGTCCTGGACAATCATACTGTGAAGCTGTTGGGCACCAGGAGGTACCCAAGTGTTTTTGTGACTGAAGACCACATTATTGGCTTACAACAGTAAAATGTGATGTTACTCATCCCCTGCCAAGGATAAATCAGGTTTCATTATGATACCAAATTTTTCAACTTAAAAAGCAATCAAAACCTCAAGCTTCTAGGAATAGCTTTTTTTTTTTTTTTTTTAAGTTTATAACTAAGCTTTTAAAACCCAATGCTTAAAGTATTTAGATTCATGGAAGGATGTCTCAGTAAGAAATGAATACAATAAAGCAATGAAACCTCTTATTGTAATAAAAAACTACAGTCCCCATTTACAGTAAAACCAAGTGTGTTGGTCCTTACCTTGGCCTGGGCAACGTGGCTCTGGTTTGTTTCTAGTTTTCTCTCTCACCCTTGAACTCTTCCTACCAACAGACAAGTTTTGACCTCATCCTGAGTCACACGAAAGTACCTGGTGAGTACTTGGGAAGGACTGGTCAGTGCAGGCTGGGAACAGGTATGGGGAGGGGAAACGGATCTTCAGGGCCACAGAGCAGGAGCTGCTTTACTGTCAACTCCAAGGAACAGAAGGCTTTGATCCCTTTCATAGAAATTAAATAATCAGTGCACAGAGACAATTATTTTTTCATCTTTCATAATCAGCATAGTTTGCATGCCCTGGAAATCTATGAACAAGTCACAACTTGGTAAGACTATTTCACCTCTTGAGTGAAAGGGTAATGATAATTTCTTCAGAACAGGCAGGGAATGTGAAGATCCTGGAGTTTTTACAGATTGTATTACACTTCTGCTTCTTGAATGATTAATAACTAAGTAATTTTAGGTTAATAAGTAATTGGAAGTTGGAGTTGAGCTACTTCATAACTTGGCCTCAAATCATTAACAAACACACTGCTAAAGATAGGAGAGAACCCCTAACGGGAAAAACAGAGATTCCTGTTCTATTTTTGTTGTAGACAATCACAATAAGCAGGCTGCCATGGCAGCATCACACACATGTGCTGCACTTCAGTGGAAGGACTTAGATAAACACAAGATATTCCTTTGTTTAATAGTAAGAAGGAAAATCCCTAATCCTGTTTGCAAACACCTATTTCTAGAGAACTCATTGACTTCAAACACAGAGAATTCTTTCAGGATTTTCTGAGCTAGCTACTCTAATGGAAAAGGAGAGCCTCATCTGAAAAGACCTGAATTTAAGTTAAAAAACAAGTGATCAATTCTTTAATTCTCATTACAAATGCTGCCAGAGGGGTGGCATGAGCACAGGAACAAATCAAGAAACTAAAACCTGAATTTAGGCTGCAGAGGGCCTCCCACTTCTTAGCAAGATTATTTTCTGTCATCACACCAAAGTGCCAACAGCAATACTTGTGTGCCGGGACATGTTCTGGAGGCACAAGTGATAAGCACAGAAACCAGAAACTGGGTAACAGATACCAGCTCAGATAATTAAATACACAGTGCACACAGAGGCTTATGCACTGTCATAGCCCACAATCCCTCACACACACCATTTGGTGGATTTGAGACCCATGAGTTTTTAAGGAATAGAAAAGAAGCAGAGCTGAAGTTGGCCGCAGCACACGTAGTAAAGGCTATGGTTTTAAATACCACATCAAGAATTGGAATTTACCAAACACTGACCTTTGCCTACATGGAAAGCAGCTCGCAAGCCTCACTGTTACTATCCCCATGAGCCACTGCTGGATGGGCAGGTCTGACCTAAGCACCTGAAACACCTTTAGTCATGCCTCGTGGCCGTCACTGCTTATCCACACCCATGAAGTCATCCGTTTAATATTACAGGACTACATAGAGTCACACAGGGATTTTTACTGCCTGGAGCTACAAAATATCACAGAGGGCAGAACCAGAGGGTACTGCCCTGTCCCAAAGAGCTACAATATTACAGCTTGTCACTCCCATTAGAGCTCAGCCAGGAGTAAAATGACCACCTCATCACACCCAGCTATCTTGTGCAGCACTTGGAAACTGTGACTTGGCCACACTCAGGGTTTTCGGATGTGTGGTTTTCTTAAGTCCATAAAACATAATTTCTCCTCTTTTTTTTTTTTTTTCTTCTCTAAGTCATGCTATGTATCTGGATTATTCTGTTTCAAAATACAAAACCCTTGGTCTCCCTTATTTTTGACAGTCACTATCAAGACCCTCCCAATCCCCACACAATAAACATGCACCAGTGCCTTACAGGATCCTTTTATGCTCAGTCACTCCTCTGAAATGACTAGTTGAGGCCATGTGACTGTAGCCCCTGACTCCCTTTTCCCATTTACAATGATTTGTCTTCAATTTTTTCTTGAGGTGGGTGTGTCATCATGTCGACTGTCTCCTATTTCCTATTTCTTTGAAAAATGTCTGTCCACAACTCCCCTCAATTAAACAGTCACTTCCTAGATTTCTGGGGAAGATTCAGGTTCTAATCCTGAACTGAAATTGTTACCATTATTCCAGGAAAGGCAGACTTACCTGCTACAGCTGGGACATCCTTACAAAATAATCTGTCATTTTTTCTGATACTTCCATTTAGAGTAGATATAAATACGTATTTTCTGTCTGAAAAGTGTTACACATCAAAGCTTCTCCTGTACAGACAAGAGGACAGTTTGTCCCTGCAGCAAAACACACTGAAATGTGTCGGTGATCCACACATTTGTAACAATTAGTGCAATAGAAGAGGGAGAAACAGCTGTCTCTTGTTTCAGCTCTGGCTGTGCAGCAGGGGATCAGAGGCTGGTGGGCACTGGGGAATGCAGGCAGTGGCAGTGTGCCTGAGCAGCCCACACTCGTGTGCTCACAGCCCCTGCGCACTGCAGCATTCCTCACATCGTGTGCCCCGGCTCTGCAGGGCACATAGCTCTGCACTGTGTGCTGCTGAGCACAAAGCCCTCCACTGATACCTCAGACTGCCACAAAGCTGTGAAACCAGCCACAGCTGGGACCTAAAAAATCTTCCCCTAGTGAATAGGGCAAGCAACAGCCCTGAAGCATTAGAAAAAGTGTTAAAGGAGAGAACTATGTCATAGCTATGCATTAGAGATCTATACAGATAGTAGAGCAGATGATCTGGAAGAATCCATGGGACTTATTTATTAATTTAGTCTTGAAAACATGAGCCCAGAGGGCACTGGGAAGGAGAAAGCAGAACAGATCAGGCTGACTCACTGAGGTTCTGCCCTGAGCTGGGTGTGCTGAGGGGACCAATGTGACTCCTCTCTAAAAAAGTTCCTGCTCTGACACAGACACTCCTCACTTCAGCTGAGTCTTCCCACTGGAAATCACCCTGCAAACACTGCAGTTGCCTGCTCTGTGTCGCTCCCGACATTCCATAATGCTGCTTTTCCCTTTTTTCAGTATCAAATAACCCCTTGGAGAATTGTGCTGTTGAGCACATTTTACCAAGAATAAATTAATTTATATACTTACTGCATCACAGACATATCCTCCTCCCAAGCATCTGACTGTATGGATCACATTTTTCTTCTCATTCAGATATTCAAGGTCCAAATTCTTAGGATCCTAGAGGTTATGGTGGAATTTATATGTCCCCTCCAGGGCAGAGGCGGTGGCATTTCAGTAGCATTGGAGGAAACAATACAGTCTCTAACTTTTGTGCTTGGCTCACACATTTACCAAACTATGCTAGGCTTTATGGGAATTAAGGGGGCTACACTTTGATTTGAGAACATCTGAGTGTCTTTCTGGTGTAGAAATGCTTTGGAAAAATTATTCCAGACGAGAGGCCCATGGAACATGGTGGAATATCAAACCACTCTCTGATTTGGAAATGAGCTCTGCCTGTGCCTGTATAAGGCTACATAAACAAGTCAATAGCTGTTTAGGAGGTGCTGAAATTCTGGAAAGATTCTTTCCTGTGCAGCTATTTGGAGGGTGTGTCTTCTAATTTGGAATTTGATCCACCTGAAACTGTCATACTCAGCCCCATGGGCAAAACCTTGATTCTAGCCAGTACACATGTCCTTACAAGTGAAGAATCTGAACACACTGGGAATGCAGATTCAGCCTCTGAGGTGATGTTGTCCTGAACCACAGGATGCTGGGTGACAGAGCCCATCTCCAAACAGAGGATGGCAAATCAGCTAGAAAGCTGCAGTGTCCTTAGGATCATCACCTGGAAGTTGTGGTCACCCTGGTCTGTGCAGAGAGCACAGGTTCCAACAGGTGCAGGAATGGACATAGTTTCAGGCATGAAATGTTATGGCTAAGTTATTGCAGAAACATGAACTGCACTGGGCAGTAAACGTCAGAGGTAGCTCCCAGGTGAGAGCAGAACCTTCTCGTGGGTAAGTACGTGCATAGCTCGGGTGGAGTGAGCTCGGCGTGCATGACCAGGGCCAGCCGGACAGGCGGATTTTGGACCCGCTGTTGGACTGTGTGTACACGGCGGGGCTGCGGTACCAGAACCGGACACGAGGGGGTGCTGCTCACCCGCCTAATGCACTGCTGCCCCGGGACGAGCCTCGGCATTCCCGGGAGAAGGGTGTTCCGAGCGCAGACAGCGCTGCCTTACGGGTCTGTCGCCCGCCTCCTCGCTCAAACACGCGGGGGAGGACTGGAGTTCCCAACCAGCCCGCCCTAAGGGGCGCTGTTGTTACGTTCTGTTGTGCTGCGCTTCATGCAGTGACCCGCGGCAGAGCAGAGGGACAGAGGTACAGCTGCCTCCGCACTCTGCATGGCGCTTGGTGAGCACCACACCAGGGTTTCCCTGCAAAGGGGCTGCCCTAGTAGGGTCTGAGGCTG
>WBND01002117.1:11403-23874 GCA_013398595.1 Tychaedon coryphoeus | reverse complement strand
AGCTTCACTGCTTTCTGTGCCTGCACTCCCACAGCTGCTGAGGAACACAACGGCACAATTCCACTCTGCCGCCCGATATACCAAGTGTAAATTTTTAAAAATCCTATTTCTTTACACAGGCTTGGTTTGCCTTTGCCTTGGGGAAAGGAATTTTAAAGGGATTTTTAAGGAATGTCACACCACTCAACAGACATGAGTTTAACATCTCAAGAGAGTGGCAATAGCCCAGAAGATACCCACAGAGACAATGACCATCAACAAGACATCTACTACCATCAGGAAATAGCAAGGAACACCCATCCCAGACACTGCCCCAAGGTATATCTGGAGACACCTGGTTTGGAAAAGGCTGAGAAGGAAATCCAAGAGTGTGGACCTAATTAACACCAAAGGAAGAGGAATCTGGGTCCAATAGGAAACCAAACGGTAAGAGCAACTTGGAAGCAATGAACACTGTACTGTTGGATTTCTATGGCTTCAGACAATATAAAGTTTAGGAAAAATCTAGTAAAACTCACGTGTCATGGAATGATTTTCTCTGCACACCCGGGCGATGTGTTGATGAAATGATTTCTGTTGCACATCCTGGCAAGAATCAAGTAATGCCTTGACTCTTTAACACTAAAATATCAAGTAAAAAGCAGATTACAAGGCAGTCACATGTGAGTCATCCAATGGCTTATACAGAAGTGAAGCATCGCTTTCAGGCAGCCAGGAGAAGTGCTTTAGAAATGCAAATTAACACTGCTGGGGGAAAGTACCCATTTATCATTTGACTTACAGGATTGCAACCTGTCCTCGAAATAATATTTAGCCAGAAAGATCCAGCTCCTGACCTTCCTGCAGACCCAACCACACCAAGGAAGAAGGCGAAATTTGTTGAAAATTAAATTAATGAAGCTTCTGCTTGCAAATAGATTATAACCATTAAGTGGTGAAAGAGATAATGACGAAAATAACAAAGTCGCTCATATTCAGGTGGAAATGTAGAAAAAATGGGAATGGGACACTTTTCATGATTCCCTGGCAGACCATGACAAAAAACAAATGCTGTTCCTCCTCTGATGTGCTGCAGCAACTCTCATCTTTTTCCCATGCATGACACCTTACTGAGTGCAGCTCATTCAGCAGCTGAGAAAGGGGATGCAGGCGGCAGCCAGGCCTCCTGATCCAGAAATGGCTACAAAAGGACAGGGAGTGAGGTCACTGAGAATAACCCCAGAACCAAAGAGGACCCAGGAAGAGAGACTGAATCAATGGTAATTAAAATTTGTAAAGACAAGTCTTAAAAAAATGAGAAGAGGAGGGCTTGAAAGCAGTACGATTAATATGGTAGCAGGGGTGCCTATTAAGGGGGACATGAAGCAGGTGGATCGGGAAATCTGAACCTTCCAAGTACTTCAGCCAGTAGGGAAAGGGAGAGGGAGATGCAGCCGGGAAAATGAGGATAAAAAGGAGGCTGCATTTTAGAGACTGCATGGCAAATGCCATATGGCCTCTCCCTTTGTTCATCAATAAAGTCACTTTTACAGGAAGCCTCTATCTCCTTTGGGCACACAAACCTCTGGCGACGTGAATTTTCCCGCACAGCCCCGGGCACAGGGCAGCCACCTCTGTGCTACCCCCAGAAACCGGGACGAGCCAGCGCTGCTCCTGCAGCGGCTCCTGCCCAGGCCCCAGCCGGAAGGAGACCGTGGGCAGCCGCTCCCACAGCCCCCGCAGCCCAGGGGGAACACGGGCCAGGCACGGCACAACAAACCCGCCAGAGCCCCCTGCCGCCCTCTCCACCCGCAGTGAGCCTCAAGCCCCCGCAGAACCAAGCGCGGCTCCCCCCTGCGCTGGAGCTGCCCCCGAGCTCCGCTGCAGCCTCACCGGGCTCTGGCAGGTACCGCCGCTCCCGAGCCTGCACCGATGCTCTCAAAATGGCGCCTTTGGCCGGGCTTGTCCCCACGCTGCACAATCAGCGGGCGAGAACGAGGAGTGATGGCAGAATTAGCCAATCACAGGGATGGGCAGGCTTTGCGCACGGCACAGACTCCCCTCCATTTCTGCGAGCTCCGACATTTCACAGATGCCTCGCCTGAGGAGCGGCTCCCGCGCTGGGCCCGGCCTGGGCATCGGGCCAAGCAATCGCTGCTGCCCTGAACAGCCGGGAGCTCGGGGTGAACAGAAGCTGAGGACAGGGGGAGCTGAGACTGAGTCTGCGATGGAGCCAGGACCCACCTGGAGCCCCGGCAGGAGCCCGAGCCGGGCAAGGGATGTTTGAGAGAGGCCCCGGGGCTGTGCGGGAAAATTCACCTCGCCAGAGTTTTGTGTGCCCAAAGGAAACAGAGGCGTCCTGTAAAAGTGACTTTATTGATGAACAAAAGGAGAGGCTATGCAGCATTTGCCATGTGGTCTCTAAAACGCAGCATCTTTTTTATCCTCATTTTCCTGGCTGCATCTCCCTCTCCCCTTCCCAACTGGCTGAGACACTTGGAAGGTTCAGACTTCCCGATCCGCCTACTGAATGTCCCCCTTAATATGCACCCCTCCTTTAGTATGACATTCGATCATCACGGCTCTGTTAAGTATTTCTCCTTTCCGAAGTTCAGGAATGGAGCAGGATCTTTGCTGAGCAGCAGTCCGTGTCAATTAGTAACATTATCTGAAACTGAAGATTTCTCCTTTTGCTTTATCATGGTCAAGTTCCTGGACCTATCTGCAGGCAGATTCACTCATTGATTCTGTTCTTTCTTTCTTGGTCCTCTTTGGTTTTGGGATTATTCTCAGTGACCCCATTGCCTGTCCTTTTGTAGCCGTTTCTGGATCAGGAGACCTGGGTGCCACCTGCATCCCCTTGCCCACCTACTGAATGAGCTGCACTCAGCAAGGTGTCGTGCATGAGAAAAAGATGAGAGTTGCTGCAGCACAGCAGAGGAGGAACAGCATTCGTTTAAGCCATGGTTTGCCAGGGAATCATGAATAGTGTCCCATTCCCTTTTTTTCTACATTCGGGCCGAAATATGAGCAACTTTCTTATTTCCTTTGTTATCTGTTTCACCGGTTTTCAGTAATCATCTATTTGCAAACAGTAGTTTGAGTCAATTAATTTTCCACAAATGTCACCTTCTTCCTTGGTGTGGTTTGGTCAGCAGGAAGGTCAGGAGCTGGATCTTTCTGGCTGGGTATTATTTCAAGGACATCTTGCAATCTAATTCTGTAATTCAAATGATAAATGGGTGCTTTCCCCCAGCAGTGTTCGTTTGCATTTCTAAAGCTCCTCTCCTGGCTGCTGGAATCGATTCTTCTCTTCCAGAGCAGCCATTGGATGACTCACATGTGGCCCTCCACAATCTGCTTTTTACTTGACATCTTTCGTCTTAGAGAGTCAAGGCATTACTTGATTCTTGCCAGGATGTGCAACAGAAATCATTTCATCCATACATCGCCCGGGTGTGCAGAGAAAATCATTCCATGACACGTGAGTTTTACTACGTTTATCCTAAACTTTATGTAGTCTGAACCCACAGAAATCCAGTTAAGTGTTCATTGCTTCCAAGCTGTTCTTACTAATTTGTTTCCTATTGCACCTGGATTTCTCCGCCTCTGTTGTTAATTAGGTCCGCAGTCCTGGATTTCCTTCCCAGCCTTTTCCAGACCAGGTGTCTCCAACTCTCCTCGGGGCTGTGTCTGGGATGCCTGTTCCTTGATGTTTGCTGATGGTCCTTGATGTTTTGATGATGCTCATTATCTTTGTGGGTATCTTTTGGGCCATTCCCTGTCTATTCAGATGTTAAACTCATCTCTGTTGAGTGGTGTAACATCCCTTAAAAAAAAACATTTAAAATACCTTTCCCCAAGGCAAAGGCAAACCAAGCCTGAGTAGGAAATGAAATTTTAAGAAATTTAAACTAGGTTTATTTTCCAGCACCTGTCCAGTTTTTTTGTTATTTTCCAATCAACCCAGTGTGTGAGTGTAATTGAGAGGCAGAGTGGAATTGTGCCGTTGTGTTCCCCAGCAGCTGTGGGAGTGCAGGCACAGAAAGCAGTGAAGCTCCAGCAGTGGCAGAAAGGATTGGCCCCAGTGGCTAGAGACGCCAAAGGAGGGTGCCCAGGCAGAGGATTTCAGCAGAGGATGTGTGGGCAGGCCCAGGGGCTTCCCCCGATGTGGAGCCCTGACTGCTGCTGCGTTGCCTTCAGTGCAGGCTCAGTGGGGCCTCCCATGCTAGTGCTGCAGGCGGGAAGTCCAAATCTGCGGGGCTTGAGAGCCCCCTGAGCCCAGGGTGAGGGGTCCCCCCGTGCTGAGCTGTGCTGGCGACTGTTTCTGTGCTCAGGGACACTTGGAATGGGCCACAGCACTTGGCCACCAGTGGTGCTTCTTTGCACTCCTTAGGCAGTGTGTAAGTCTTGGTCTAATTCCCTTTTCTTAATCAGAGCGAGTCTTGGAACTCTTTTCCCTTCTCCTGCCCTTGCTGACCCATCCATAAACACATTTTGTCCCTCAGGCCAGGGAATGTCTCATCAATCTCTCCCAGTCTGGCTCTGGAGCTCTGTCACTTGAATGTAGCCATGGGTTTGTTCCCAGCCACCTGTGCGGGCTATTCAAACAGGAGGCTGGGTTAAACCCTTCCCTTGTAATCAATTCTAAATCATCCTGTGCCACAGAACAAGTTTCATTCTGTAATAACCGAGCACTGTTCTTCTATGAAGAGGCTCTTTTGGTTATCAAAGCTTTTACTTGGTGCCAGACTTGAACAACAGGAGATCCTCCTGCCTGCAGTTTTTGGGCCTCAGGTCCCATTAAAGCTGTGGCTGCAATATTCTGTGGACAATGAGACCTCTCTGGCCACTGGGTTAAACATTTTAGCACAAGAATTCCTTTGGCATGACCCAGTGTAACAACCACATTTAAAAAAAAAGAGGTTGTCTTTTCTGGTAAGTATTTAAAGGTTTAATAAAAGGCAATGAGAGACAAACAATAAAGCAAAAGTGATAACAGCAGGGTGCTGCATTCCTTAAATGCATCAGTCTGTTGCATAGTCATAGATCTTCATGCATTATTCAAAATCATTCCCCCCCAACCTGTAAATCGACATTTTTTCCTTCTCTGGGGTTTGGGCGTCCCATAAATCAAGAATGTGAAGAAGTTCTTGATTATCTTTTGTCTTCTACCATTCTTTGAGTTAGTTACATGAACAAAAGCTTTTTAAATCACCATGTCATAGTCCAAGAAAAATATATTTATCACCCTACTATTTTTAGGTTTTGTTAATAGCAAAACTAAATAGACTATATTCATAGAGCCAAGTTTTCCAACATTATACATATAACATTCATTTTAATATTTGCCGAAAGCCAATAATATAATATGCACTATAACACACATAAAATTCAAATTTATTTTCTGAGTCTGATAGATCCATGGCTAGGGCACCAATCATTTTGGTTTTATTTCATTTTCTGAAGTTTTGCTGTTTCTCGTGTCCATACCACAATATTGAGGCTATCTGGGTTTAAAAAGTCATACAACGTTCTGGCTAGAGCAGGGAATCCTCAATCTGGGTCCTGCAATTTCCTATTAATCCTCAGAATCTTCCCAGCTCCATTTTAGTGCTGGGTAACGTAACTTCTGAGATTCCTTTGTCCTTCTCTCTGTCAATACACCACAAAATTCAGTCATAATATGCCCCAAATACTTAACCTTTTTCTCCAGCATTTGCACTTTTTTATTCAAATTCTCAAAGATGCTTTTTAGCTTGAACATTCAGCCATTTCACAGAGGCTTCGTCTACCACTTCTTCTTGTTGTCCTTACTGAAGCGAGTCATCCACATCCTGCATTAACCCAATCCCTGGGAGTGGGGTAAATTCTTGTGATATTTTCTGCAAAGCTTGCCCGAATAAGGCCGGTGCTTCCGTGCATCCCTGCAGAAGAACTGTCCTTGTCTTTACCATTTTCCCTTTTACCTTATTCCCACTCAAAGCACTCGGGCAGCGCTCAGCCACTAAGAGCAGGCGGCGCTGATGGCTCAGCAGTGTCCAGGCAGACCCGCAGCTCCCAGAGTTCTGTCCCTGGACCCCACCTGCGCTCCCCCGGGCCCCAGCGCCCCCCGCGAGGGGAATTTGGGGAGGTGGGAGGAGGGGCAGCGCCAAGGCCGGCCCCCCCTGCACTGTCGTGGTGGGAGTGGCTGCAGTGGGGACCGAGTGCAGGTGGGAGTGGCCGAGAGCCCAGCACTGCCCCAGCTCCATCCCTGCCCCAGCTCCATCCCTGCCCCTCTGCTGGGATGCTGTGGGTGTGGGGGGAAGAGGGAGCCGGCAGTGTGTGCTGGGCCTGGGGGCATCAGGAGAAGGGAAGGAGAAGCAAGGTTGAAGAACAAAATGGTCAAACGCTGCATGTTCCAGGAGAAGGTGGGATTGTACAGGAGAAGGAGGAATAGTAGGAAGAAGAGGAATGTGGGAAGAGCAGGGCCATAGGAGGAGGAGGAGCAGAAACGGGAAGCAGCACAAGGTTTCAACTCTACCTGTATCTGCAGCCTCTCCCCAGGCCCCAGGAGCATTGCCCCCCCCCCCCCCCCCACATGCAGCAGGTGATTGGAGAGGGGGATCCACGATTTTCACAGGGCTGAATCTTGGTGTTTCTGAGCTTTATTGGGCTAAATGTTGGTACTTTGGTTTTTTGCGGGGCCTGAAACTTTATGTTTTGGAGGGGCTTCTGGCTAAATCTTGCTGTTTAGCTATTTTTTTTTTTGTGTGTAGTGATGTTTTGAGGATTTTTGATCTGAATCTTGATGTTTTGGAGGTTCTTACAGATGCAAGATGCCAAATGACTTCCTGAGTTTCACTTGGGCAAGGAGGAACCCCAACCCCAAGGCCCTCTCCTCTTGTTTTTCTCCCAAACCAGGATTTTTCATTCACAAGGCGTGGGTGGATGGAGGAGGAGGAAAAGCCCCGGAGATCCCTCAGGAGGAGGGGCTGCAAACCAGCCCTGGGGGCTGCAAGGAGGAAAGACCCTCCCGGAGCCGGGAAGGCAGCCGGAGATCCAGGCAGAGCTCAGAGCTGGTGGAGAAGCCTCATGGAGGGGAGAAGCCCCACAAGTGCTTGGAATGTGGGAAGGGTTTCAGCTGGAACTCCCAGCTGATCTAGCACCAGAGGATCCACACTGGGGAGAAGCCCTACGAGTGTGGGGAATGTGGAAAAAGCTTCAGCTATAGCTCAAATCTGATCAAGCACCAGATGATCCACAGAAGGGAATGGCCCTACCAGTGTGGGAAATGTGGGAAGAGCATCAGGACAATGTCTCATCTGATGCAGCACCAGGTGATCCACACAGGGGAATGGCCCTACACCTGCTTGGAATGTAGGAAGAGCTTTGGGTGGATGTCCTACCTTAGAATACACCAGCGCATCCACACCAGCGAAAGGCCCTACAAGTGTCCTGTGTGTGATAAGAGATTTCAGACCAGCTCCAGTCTTCTCCTACATGAGAGGATTCACACAGAGGAGAGGCCCTTCTGCTGCCCCGACTGTGGGAAGGGATTCAAGTTCAACTCCACCCTCACCAAACACTGGTGCATCAACACCGGGGAGAGGCCCTATGGGTATGGGGAGAGTGGGAAAAGCTTCTCCACGAGCTCTCACTTGACCCGACACCAACGGAGGCACCACTAAGGGAAGTTCTGTGAGTGCCTCAAGTGTGGGAAGAGCTTTGTGCTCTGCTCCAGTTCCATCCCCCATTTGAGGATCGGCATTTGATGATCCCCAGTGACCCCCGTTGGGCAGAGCCCTGGTGATCCGTGTTCCTGGTGATCCGTGTTGGGAAGACACCTGGCTGAGGGGGCTTCGCATCTTCCTGTCGACCTGTGGGCACCTG
Organism: Tychaedon coryphoeus; assembly: GCA_013398595.1. NCBI lineage: Eukaryota > Metazoa > Chordata > Aves > Passeriformes > Muscicapidae > Tychaedon > Tychaedon coryphoeus. The sequence goes on along the minus strand of WBND01002117.1, from coordinate 16,023 downwards.
GATGAACACAGGGGCAGGAATGTCCATTGGGACACAAACGGACATGGGGAATTCCTTGGGTAGAGAGGATTTGTTGACTTTCAACCCCAGAAAATCTTCTGCTTTCAATCCTGTCTTCTGTGTGCATCCAGGAATACTTAATGGTCTTGGAGGTCTTTTCCAACCGCAGTGATTGCACAATTTTGATTTTCTATTACTAAAGGGTGTCTTTCATAGCCAAATGATGATGGATTGGGGCAAAGACCAAGATTTTTGAGACAGTTAGGTGTGGATACCCTTCCAAAAATGGGTCTTCCCTCCCACCCAAGCACATGGATCCTCACCTGGCATGGATAAGGAAGTGCTTTTTTTCTGGACTTGATTTGCTTTTGATTTCTCTTCAGCCCTTTACAACATCCACCACTAAAAATAAAGACACTGAACTAAGACATAGGTGGAGACATGGGGGGACATAGACATGGGGAGTGACATGGGGACACATGGACATGGACGAGGACGTGGCCATTTGTGGGGACATGAGGGGACATGGGCATGGATGGAGATGTGGGGGACAATGACAGGGATGGAAACATGGTGACGACACAGCCATGGGTGAGATCATGATGGGACATGGCCAGTGACATGTGGGGTCATGGCCACGGCCGGTGCCATGGGGGGAACTTGCAGGGGCTGTGGGAGATGCTGGGTTTGAGGGAGTTGAGGGTTCCTGGGAGGAACTTGGGGCTTGCTGAGGGATTTGGGGACCCCAGGCTGAGCGGCTCCAGCTGCGCTGGGAGACCCTGCCGGGCACTGGACTCCTGGAAGGGAATGAACTTCCTTGACCTCAGGAGGAAATCCCAGCACCCCCAGAGGGTTTGGGGCAGCTGAGAGGCCCCAACAACGAGGGGAAAGCCAGACAGAGCTGTGTCCCTCCAAAACTACAGCCCAAAAGTTGGAAACCTCAGGCATTCCTCCCAGGAAAAAGTGGCAATGAGGTGCCAGAATTGTGAGATTGGGGGTATGGGACCTCCAGAGTAAGGAGGAGGGGCCTGGAACCCCCAAAACCAAGCATGTGGGTTGGGGGTGGTGGATTGGGGGCAGTGGGGAAGTGGTAGAACAGGAAGAGAAAAGAGGAGCTGGGACCCCCAAAGAATGGGGGAGGGGGCAGTGACCCGCAAATTGCATAGGTAGGGGTCCCGCTCCTCCTCCTTTCTAGGCCTGCCTCTTCTTCCTATTCTTTCTGACCCTTCTCCCACTCCTTTCTTTGCCCTCCTCATCCTTCTCCATCCCTTCTCCTGCTCCCCCTGGGCCCAGCACCCACCATCTGCCCCTCTGTTTTCCCAACGATGTCACATCCCTCAGGAGGAGCCGGGATGGAGCCAGGACAGGTTGGGCTGGGGCAGCGCTGGGCTCTTGGTCTGGCCTGGGCACCCCCCATGCACCCCGTCCCCAGATTCCCCTTGCAGCTGAGGGGGTTTCTGGCACCTTTGGGGTTGGCACAGTGCCATGTTGGGGTTAAGGTTCCTCCCAAGGCCCCCCAGAGCAGGGTGAGAATTGGGGGACACAACCTTTCCTGGGGGTCCCCATTCCCAATCCATGCCAGGGCCCGTTCTGCCCCCCTCCAATCATGGCTCCCGCCACAGGGTCTCTCCAACTCCTTCCCCACTGGCCCCCAATAAACAGGACCAGGCGAACTGGGAGGCTTTATTGGGAATACTGGGAGCAGCTCTTCGGGGGCAGAGGGACACTGGACTGGGGGTCCCCAGGGGGAGCACACATGTTCACCTGAGTCCTGCTGGTCCCCAGACAGGTGAGCTCCCAGCACCACCAGTACCACCAGTACGGTGCCAGCTCCCCTGACACGCCTCATCCCCAGCGCCGGGCGGTGCCGCCAGCCCCAAAGCAGCTGTGCTGTGCCATGGGGGGGGTCCCTGTGGCCCCACCCCATGCGGCACTGGGAGCACCAGTCTGGACCAGTTTGAAGCATGGGCAGGTGGCATTAGAACCCATTGAAGTGGATCCGTCACAAGATGTTTAGAACCTTCGAAGTTGGTGGAAAGCATCAGAATTTCCCTAAATGGGCTTCCCTCATCCTTCCCTGTGGGGCCCCACTCCAATGTCAAAGCCTGTTGGAGTGTGTGAAATAGAAGCCTCTCTGAGTCCCTCAGAGAGAGAGAATGCAGGGCTTGAATTAAAGGCTTTAGAGAAATTAAAATATATTAAGTCACACAGACATGAAGTAGAAGTGTAAGTTTTAGTTTTAAATAAGTAGGAATATTATTAGGTCGCATAGTGTCCTAGGTTACAATGTAAAGATATGCCCAAAAGTATGTATTCTATCACCATCTGCTGAAATCAGGTGGGGCAGTGATTCTTATCTCTGTGGGAGATATCCTCTGCTACTGGGCCATCTGTTAAAAACCAGATGGGGCAATGTTCTTTATCTTTCCCATGACCCATCCTTCCTCCAGGAAGATATCTTCTGTTAATGGGCCATTGAGTCCCACTGCATTACTGATAAAACCACATCATCCCATTGTGAGATGCTCCACCCAGGGGGAGGAGCCAAACAATTCCTACTGTTTTATTGCTGAACAGGGTTTAGACCCCAGTGGACACGTCTGTAAAAATCTGGGCCTTGTGTGTGTGCACCAGCCAAAAACTATATTTAGTTGCTATGTTTTGCTGTTCAGATTTTTCTGCATATTTTGCGGTCCTTTCACACGCTTCTTTCACATGCTAGCTGTTTTTGTGTATTTCTTAGTTTAGACCAGTGTTTATAACAGGTGCACAGTATGAGAAAATTTTAGGAGTTTTTCGATAACTGGTTTGAAACCCCCCCCAAGGACGCTGGAACATATACTATGCTAAATCGGGAGAGAAGATGATGAAAACAGAATACCAAGATTAGAAGATTCAAGATAACGGGAGGCGGCGAAGATCCTGAAGACCACCAATTACGGACTTTCAGGGGTTTGAATGGGTGGATGAATATCCTAAAATTACCAGTTGTAGAGTATGTCCCCAAGTGGGTGATGATTCTAGAAATGTATAACTTAGGTGAATTGTAAACAATAAATCGGCTTCTGCAAAATCATGCTGATTTGCTGTCCAGAAGTCCAGTTTTTTTCCCTCGTTTGGTGACCCCGACGTGATATATCGTACACATTGTGCGTATGAAGCGAACCGTAACTCTTTAGACTTAGGCTCTGAAGGGCGTCCGCAGAGCAAAAAACGTGGGAAGCCCAGTTGCGGGCTGCTGCGGAGGGACTGCGGCAGCGGAGGTAGGAGTGCGACTCTGAAGAGAATCCGAAGAATACGAGAGAGAGAGAAAACTCTGGAGAGCAGCTCGGAAGGAAGCCGGCAAAAGCACGGGGCGGAGAGGCGTTCCCGAGAAAAGCTCCGGGAGAAAAGCGTGCGCAAAGCAGTGAAGAACTACTGTAAAAGGTGAGTGGCTGGGGCTGGAGGGATGGAGAAATTATTATCAAAAGAAAAGAAAGAAGAGCAAAGTTAAATATCCTTCAGCATATCCTCTCTGTGAGAGCAGTCAAGTACGACCCAGAGGGTCTAAAAAGACTACTTAGATGGGGTCAGGAAAAAGGATTGATTTCGGGCGACCCTGCGGCTGCCTTTCCGGACTTTGCACGAGAGTGCTTTGGGGGGGAAGAGACAGTTGTTTTGTTCTTACCATCGGCAGTGCCTGAGACAGAGTCGTGGGCTCCGCGAGAGGTCTCGGGCGGTGACAGCGCGGACTCGCAGTCCGTATTGGAATCACAAAAAATGGAAATAGATGCTTCCTTGCTAACATCGGAAACAGAAAATCCTACGGGCTGTCCCGTGGTGTCCCCTGAAGAGTTAACAGAAGCCCTAGGAGTGCAAGTTTATCCCCCACCTTCGCTGCCCGATTCACTGGAGCTCAGTCAGGGCAGCCATCCAAATGTAAATCACGAATATTCGCATGCAGAGCGATCGTGCTGCTCAGAAACAGAAAAGCACCGGCAGCTAGAAAGAGAATTAGCAACACTAAGGACTTGGGTCGGCCAGCAGATCAGAGAGAGAGAAAAAACTTGACCGCTTCTGGTGGGGGGGGCAAAGAGAAAGGACAGCTGTTTCATCGCAAAAGCTGAATGTGACTGTGCCGGTCTCAAGGGCCGCGGTGCCCGCGGAGGTCGCTGGGTCCGGTTCTCAGGAGGGAGTGGTCTCGAGGGAAAGTCTGTTGGTTTCGGCCTGTGCCGAGGAATGAGAAGAATGTCGGACCCTCCGTTTCGGTCTGATAGTTTGGAGCGTATGCAGCAGAAGGGGCCAGGTGGAGAGAGCTCTGGACATGGGGGCCGCTACCCCGAACGTGATGCTGGGGAAAAGGTCTTTTTCCGGCCCAATGCTCAGCAGCGGCGGCACGGGCTCCGGACTTCCCCTGCGGTGGTGTGGTTCCCCCGCCCTGATGAAAAAAAAAAAAAGGGGGGAAGGGGGAAGTCAAAAGTGGTTAAAGTGGTGTTTACGGTTTTACTGGAGGAGTTCAAAACTATCTGTGTGCACTGTAGCACATTTATAATGGTATTGGTTTTTACTATAATAATTAGAAATGTATATACCCAACAATATTTACTGGCAGATAATGTTTCTGTCCCCTTGGTTCGGGGA
>WBND01002116.1:0-24248 GCA_013398595.1 Tychaedon coryphoeus | reverse complement strand
AAAAAAAAAGAAAAAATTAAAAAAAAAAAAGAAAAAACTTGCCAGGTGGATAAGTTTAGAGATAGATAAGTATAGTACTAATGAGAAATTGGCAAGTGCAAAGCCAATCAGCCACAAAACAAAGAATTTAGGCTGGTTAAGACAAGACAGACCAAGGAACGCTGTAACTGTGCATGCTCTGAAGACAAAGTTGAAAAGTTCAGATGCAAAGAAGACCTTGGAAGCCTTCATCAAAGACCCCCGACGACTCCCAAACTGGGGAGGTGCAAGCACAGTGCAAAAGAACTATCTAATAAGCATGAGCTCATCCTATGTAAATTAGTTCCAGGGCCTATGAGATAATGTTGTAGTGACATAGTAACACTAAACAATACTTACTGTATAAATACATCACAGCACTTGACAAAGGGGGGTGAGTTAGGTGGAGATATCCCCCTTGCCACCAATAAACAAATACCTGCTCTATAGACAATCTATGGGGATTTATTTCCAGCCTATCTTTTGGGCATCAGAGAAGTTTGCATGTCATTGCAAACGGGTGGCTATCCCAGAGGGATTTTGGGGGGAAAATTTGGCTCCCAGCTGTGCACCCCAATGTGGAGTGCTTGGTCTGACAACCATTATTTTCACGTGTACCCTGTGTTACAAGATATCAGAACTTGGTCTTTCATTAAATCTGATACTGTAGCATCACATTTTACCTTTCCATATACCAACTGAAAAATACGCTTCCATGCTAGATTTTCCAGTGAGGAAAAGCAGTGTAACACTCAGGAAGTCACTGAAATGGCACCATCTGACATAGCTCAGGGAGCACTTCGACGATACTCTCGAGCACGTGGTGTGACTTTTGGGAATGGTGCTGTGCAGGCCCAGGAATAGGACTCGATGGTCCTGACGTACCTCTTACAATTCAGCATGTTCTGTGATTCTGTGAGCTTTCCAATGCCTGGACATCACTTACTGCTTGCTGCCGGCTTGTTTAAATTTCCCTTCTTGTGGAGAAGACTTGAAAGCATACAAACACCAAACCTCAAGGAACGCCTTTTCCTAAAGAAATTTTCACACACTCCGTTTCCCAGCGAGGCGGCTGGCGTGAGGGGATGGACTACGTTTCCCATGAGGCTTTGCGGGGAGCGGTAGGAAATGCGTCATCCTCAGTGACCGCGGGAAGGCGCGCGGCGCCCCCACGGCATGGCGGCGGTGTGGGCACTGCGGGTGGCGGCGCGGCGCAGGCCGGGGCTCGGCCCCGCGAGGCTCAGAGCGCTCTGGGGCGGCCGCAGGTACCCGCCGGGCACCGGCTGGGTGGGGACTGGCTTCTGGCCTTCTCCGCATCCTGGGGCTGGGCCTTCAGCGGGCCGTAGCTCTCTGGAGGTCACTTAGCCCGACACCCCTGAACAAGTCCCTCAGGATTTGTCCAGGCGGCTTTGGAACGTTCTTAGAAAAGGAGACTTGGGAGGTTCTCTAGGCAAGCAGCGGCCACCGAGGTGCACTGCTGGCGGGCGGGTGCAATGCTGCGGGGTTGGAGCCTTTAGAGCTGTTCCTGCTTTTGTTAGGAGTGGGCAGGGAGGGATTTCACGGGGATGAAGCTCCTCTGTAACATTTGGGTTGAAACCACGCATGCGTTGTCGACTAGATTGTGGCATATGAGAAGGTAAAATTTTTTACTTAAAACTAGTGGTGATTGTTTTTTTACATGTGGGCAGTGATTTTCTTCTGTAGTAGTGTTTATTTTCTGTTATGCTTTCTATTCATAGCAAATTAGAAAATGGACATGTAACAGAAAACAGGTAACTAATATTGTTAAAATGCTGTTTTTACTCAGATCAATGAAATGAAGTGGGTGGGTGATTGCTCCGCAGAGGCAGCCTGTGTGGGGAGCATCACCTGGGGAAAGACTGTGCACATCTGGATAACAGACCTGATGAGTCCATGGGATATGTGTAGTGTGGATTGAGTCTGGTTTAAAACACCACAAAGACAAAAATGCTCTGACTCTGTCTTGGGTAGCCCAGAGGCTGAGAATGTTTCTGTTCCATTGCCAGCGGGAAGGAGGAAAGAGGAGTGGAAGCAGACCAGGCAGCTCCTGAGAAGGAGGAGAGGAGCGAGCCCAGTCTGATCTGCCCCCCGCCACGCAGCCGGAGTTACCTCCCTCCCGAGGACCTGCAGAGCTGCCTCGAGTCCCACGTCAGGGAGGTCTTCGGGCCCTCTCTTCCTGAGGACTGGCAGCAGACTCCCCTGCAGGAGAACAGGCTGAAACATCGCCTGCTGGCCCGGCTGGCAGCAGAGCTGGGACACGCTGTCCCCAACTCCCAGCTGCACCGGATGCGCCGTGCCGGGGACGTCCTGGGTTTCTATCGCACCCCCGTGAAGGACGGGAGCAAGATCGATGAACTCGTGGCCACAGAGCTGCCCCCGAACTTGAAAATCACCTGGCAGCACTGAGTCCCCCCACGGAGCATCCCTGTGGTGCCTGGCTTGTGCTGCAGGGCAGCAGCAGAGCCCTCTCATTGGGGTGAAATCTGTGAATTCCACTAATAAAAGTTCAGTGAGCTGTGCTCAGATTTGGCTGTTCCTGTTCTCTTTTTCCTCTGCAAACCAGTTCTTGCAAGGCACTGGTGCAGTGTGGGCACTGCCAGTTGCCCCCAGCCCTTTCCCTGCTGCTGGGCACTGACACGATCCAGTGGGGATTGACAAGGGGGCCATCTCCACGTTTCTTCTCTGCGCCTCTGTGCTGGTTTTAGCTGGGGCAGAGTTAATTTTGTTCCCAGGGACTGTTGTGGGGCTGTGTTTTTGACCTGTGCTAAACTCAGGGCTGATGATGCTTTTTTGCTATTGCTAAGCAGGGCTTGCACAGAGCCAAGGCCTTTCTTGCTTTTCTTACTGCCACACTGGTGAGGGGACTGAAGGTACGTGGGAGGGGACACAGGTGACAGGTGACAGGACAGGTGACCCAAACTGACGCAGGGGATATTCTAGACCATATGGTGTCAGGCTCAGTGTATAAAATGAGGGAAGAAGAAGGAAGCAGGGGACATTTGGAGTGATGGCATTTGTCCTACCAAGTCACTGTGATGTATGATGGCACCCTGCTCTGCTGCAGGTGCTGAATACCAGCCCAGCCATGGGAAGCAGGGTATTCATACCTTATTTTGCTTTGTTGTGTGTGCAGCCTTTGCTTCCCCTATTAAACTGCCCTCATCGCAATGCATGAGTTTTCCAGCTTTTACCCTTCTGGTTCTCAGGACCACGGCAGTGTGCTCCCCACTGCTCTCACTGTGGCTCACACAGATCTCCTGCTTTGCTTCTGTTTTGCTGCTGTGAAAGCCAACCCTCTGGCCACTCCTGGGATGTGCTTGGCAAGCACTGGAGCAATGCCAAGCTCTGGAATGCTTTTTCCAGGACTGATGAATGGCACTGTAGGTGTCTGCCTGGCTGGATTTCTTCATGCTGCTCCTGGTTGGCCCAGATCTGGCTGTCAAAACTACTGAAGGAGTTGCCAACAGGACTGGTGTGAGGATTAGTCTGAGTTACCTGTGCTAGTCTTCAGGATGCTGTAATCTTTACATTTCCTTTTCTTAAAAGGAAAAAAAATATGAAAATTGGTTCAATTGACCTGTTTCATATCTTACCATAAGTCAACAAGAGCTGCATGAAATGAAACACTCAGCAGTCAAAATTTATGTTTTCTTTCCAGGGTATGAAGCTTGGTGGGTTTTATAACATACAAGTCAGTTGAGTCTTACTTCTGCTTTTACTTACATTTACTTTCACTTGAAAACATCCAAACACTACATAATTTTAGTATACTGTGGCCTAAGTAATCCATGATTTTATGGAACATAAAATCACCACCAGACTTTACAACTTTACATCCCTGAGTTGCAGATCAGATGGGTTACGGTCTCCTTAAGCATCCAGGCAGTTTCTATTTAAAGGAAAAAGTAACCATTTCATTCTTTTCTCTGGAGATCGGCTGTCTGCTTTTACTAAATTTTGAAGGAGAAAAAGGTATATTTCAAAAGCTATATTTCGCATAACATTTTCCATTACTAGAATGCTTTCAATAAGTCTGACTGTAATGATTGGATATCTTCTTCCTGGAGACTTCACGCCCTCAGAAAAAGACAGATCCATGCAGAATAATTTATATCTACACAACTGTGCATTTTTTGGGACTCTTTCTACTTCTGTTGGCAAATGGGATAGTGAAATACCGGGAACACAGAATTCACTAACTGTTTCTACAGGCAGTCAGATTATAAAGGAAAATATAGACAAAGGTAGTAAATTCATAATGGAAAGCTGGACAAGGATACCAAGCCTCATGTCTTCATTTCCCTGTCTCCTGAAGCTGGAAGTTTCTCTTCTTTCTTCCCCTGCTGACCAGGTGGCAAAATCTGTTCCAGAATCAGTCACAGGCTCTTTTCAGCTCACAGGTCTAGAATCAGACCAAGGCAGGAAAGCCAAAGGTTCTTAAAAAAACCCCAAAAAAAACAGTAAAAGGGTAGAAAAAATAGTCTTTATTTGCTACTATCTGTGCCTGGAAAAGGTGAATGTTTGTTTTGTGTCAGCTCAATGAGGAATTGGGCCAAAATCAAGGTACTTTGGAGGATGCAGTACAGCCTATTTCCTGTTGAGTGTCCATGAACTGGACTCATCTGAGAGCACTGCATTAGCAGACAGATAAAAACAAAGACAGATAAATTAACTTTGCCTGTAATATGTGTGATAATTGATAAAAGATTCGTGTTAATCATGGAACTTTTTGAGTTTGTATAAACCAGAATACTTAGATAAGACAAGGACCTAGCTAAAGGGAAATATATGATTAAAACCATTCTGTTTATATATTAAAATAAGAATGTTAAGAATATTGTGTTCTCTAAGTAAATTGTATTTGATACCAGTTTGTAAAGCAAGGTTTTCCCACGGCCTGAAAGATTTTGCAAAATCAGATTTCCTGCCTTTGTGTAGTCAATTGTAGCCTATATGCTAAGACCAGACTTCCCAACTTCTGCTGTTCTTTATCTGCCAAGACCAGATGGCTATCTATGAGAGTTAACAAATTGTCCAGAGATTTCACATCACACAGAGGTCCCACGGATGTTTTTCTGACCACCGCTGCTTACCTGGCAGAATTATGACAACAAAAAAATAACAATTATTGATTACTACTGGGAAACCATACTATAAAAAAGAGCTGCAAACCAAGTTCGGTGGAGAGTGGAGTGGGGGGTGACCTCTCACAGCTCACCAGCGCTGCGTTGCTCCGTCTATATAAAATAAAGCAATCTAAATTTTGCTGAATACCGTGACTTTTGTTTCTCATTTATAGCATATGTAACTATTATAGAGTCTCTAAGGTTTACAAACCACAATAAAGGATGGAAATTTAATGAACAAATATATAGTCTACAAGGGATGTAAGACTCAGAGATCACAGATAATAAATTTATGTCTTTGTTCACAATATGTGCACCTGATGTGGCTGTCTTCTCTTTGCATTGTTTTCGTTTGGGTATTTTTTTCCTTTTTCAAGATAGCTGAACAGATAGCTGAACACAGATGGCTGGCTAAGAGAAATGGAAATTATTTTAATACTTACAATAGCGGGGGAAAAGAAGAAAAAAAATGGGAGAGAAGGAAATATGCCAGATGAGGTTCTAGTAAGTTAACGTGAAGGAAACTGCAACAAGTGTTGACATTTTGGTATTCAAAACTTGCTTTTACAGGGGTCTTAGTAGTGGAACGTGAACGTTCTTCACTTTGTCCGAGTGAAATATTCGCTATGAGTTTTTCTCTACCCCAGCTTGCCAAAACGTCTGTGTTTGTGTTTACACGGGTTGGCAAGAGCGGGTTATCCCTCGGAGAAGAGAGCTCTTCCTCAGCCAGACCGCGCGTTCCCTCACACCCCGCACCGTCCCGCCGCGCCACGCGATGCGCGGGAAAGACTCCTGAGGGGAACAGGTCCTGGCAGCTGCGCGGGAATCCCAAACAGCTCCCCCGCGGCATGGAAGGGGGTCCCGCCGAGCTTGGAGCAGAGTCTGGCTCCGGTTCGGTTCCGGTTCGGTTCCGGTTCCCGGCCCGGTGACGGGCGGAGCGCAGCGGGACCGGCGGAGCGCGGCAGCACACGCAGCTGCCAGGACCTACCCAGGGCGCTGCTGCGCATGTGCGGCCTGCGCTCCTCCTCAGCTTCCGTATCTTCCTCCTCGTCCCTTTCTTGATCTTTTTCCTCTTTTTCCCGTTTCTGCTCCTCTGCCGCCGCAGCCATGGGGAAGCTGAACGTGGTGATGCTGCGGTACCTGTCCCGGGAACACTTCAGGGTGCTGACCGCGGTGAGCGGGCACGGGCAGCAGGGCCGGGCCGGGCCGGGCTGTTGGAGAGACCCGCCTGTGGTGCCGCTGCCTCCCCGCGGGCTCCGTGCTGGCCTGTTCTGGGCAGGGCCCGGCTCGGGGCGGTGTTTCCCTCGGCCGCCCGGCTGAGGGGGAATCGGGAGGGGCAGGGAATTCTTGGGGATGCTCGGGGGTTCTCTGGGGATGCCAGGGAGGGTCCCTGAGGACGCCCGGGTGGTCGCGGACCCGTCACAGTGAGGCAGCACCCCCAGCGTCTCTGCTCGCTCTGCTCGCCGTGAATGGGATTGTGTGGAATCTAATTAGCCACTCCTGTCGTGGCTGGCACTGAAGAACTTCCCAGGGTGGGTTGTACATAAGCTGCCAAGGAGCAGTGAAGCAAATGGAAAGCTTTGTTAAGTCTTAAAACATAGAAAGTTAAGTCTTAAAATCTGCAGTCTTTAAAAATTGCCTGTTTGAAAAGGGATTTTACTCTTGAGCAGGATTTGATATTTCATTGTTGAACACAAAAAATATGACAAATCTGTTTTTAATTGCTCTTTTAGGTAGAAATGGGCATGAAGAACCATGAAATAGTTCCTGCTAGCTTGATTGCTTCCATTGCCAGCCTTAAACATGGTGGCTGTAATAAAATTTTGAGAGAGTTGGCGAAGCACAAACTTCTGGCTTACGAGCGAACAAAAAGTGAGTTTGAATTTTGTGTTGGACTCCCTTTCTTGTCCTGTCCCCAATGCCTCACAGTGGTACCTGCCCAGCAGGTTGGGATGTAGAAGTGCCCAGCGTGTTTGCTTTGCCTTCTCTTGGACTCAGCCTGGAAATGTGGGTTTGTGCAGCACCAGTTTCTGTGTCTACTTGTACCTTTAGAAGTGAGAGGCAGCAAAAAGATGAACAGTTAGCTTTCTTTTTTGTTGAGAATGAGGTTAAAAGAAGCATAACTTGAAGCAATGAGTGATATCCTCACATTTCTGGAACAGACTGCACAATCCTTGGACATTTCACTGCCTCAGGAACAGCTGCTAAAAGTTTTAATCTTAGCTTTAGTTTTTTCTTAGTTGCAGTATTTATTATCTGCCATATGACAAAGCTGTGCAGGCCTTTCCCTATTCCCTTCAGCCTTTTATTTGGATCTGGCCCTGTGAACACAGTGGGGACTTCCGTGGGAAATTCCTCTCCCTTTTGTCCCAGTTCTTCAGTGGATTGAGGATTGCTCCAAATCCAATTTAAACATCTTCACCATTCAGTTAAATTGGGCTGGTAGGAGCCAAGGGATGAAATAGTAGTTGGGTGAAATAAGAAGCAAGATGAAATCGAGATTTATTTTAAACGTGGTGTATGCATAATAAAGAGTGAAATGTATTTTTTTTTAAATCCAGCTGTGCAGGGTTATCGGTTAACTAATGCAGGATATGATTACCTGGCTCTGAAAACTCTCTCTTCCCGACAAGTCATCAACTCTGTGGGAAACCAGATGGGTGTTGGCAAAGAATCAGGTAAACAAAAATAACACTCTTAAGTTTTTAAAGCAAACGCATCTGTAATATTGCAAATACTTTGCAAGAAACGGCGATAGTTTTCCTCTGGGTGAGCAGATCAGTTAATGTCAAACACCAAGATGTATTTGAACGTAGTGTGTTCAAGTGTTCTGTGAGGCTTCTGGCTACATTTGGGTATTTTTTCACATAAACTTCATTTTGCCCATATTGTCTGTTTCTTAGTTCATTATTTAAAAGGTACTTTGCAGGCAGGTGCTGCTTGTGTTGTGCTTTGTGAAGAGTTTCAAACCATTTAACAAAAAGATAATTTAAGCTTTTTCATCACACTTATAAATAAGGCAGTAAAGTAAAATAGGCTCGAAACTGTCGGAACGCTATCTTGGTTCCCCTTATGGTCATGTAGTTTGACACAGAATGTGACTTGTATAATTGGAGAAGGGGATTATTTGGGACAAGTGCTAGAAATTAAGTTTAGGGTATTTGTTAACACTTTAAATTAAGACTCTGGTCCTTTGAGTTTTCTGCCCATTCATCAGGAAGGAGAAGCTCTTCCAGGGTGTGGTTAAGAGCACCAGAACACCGAAAGATACTTCACATCCCATCAGAATTTCTTCTGTTGAAGTACCATGAACTCTTTAATTTCTTCACATTCAGTCCTCTGATACACACTATGTAATCAGCTCTGTTTGCTGAAACTTGCAGGTCAGAAAGGGTGAGGAGTGAGGTAACAAACTTTCACTGCACTTTTTCAGTGGTTTGTTAGATATCATTAATTTCTTAGATCTGTGCTCTTATGTATTTTCTAGATATTTATATTGTTGCCAATGAAGAGGAGCAACAGTTTGCACTGAAATTGCACCGACTGGGTAGAACCTCCTTCCGTAACCTGAAAAACAAACGTGACTACCACAAGCACAGGCACAAGATGTCCTGGCTGTACTTGTCCCGGATAGCAGCAGTGAAGGAGTTTGCCTACATGAAGGTAGGTAGCCACTCACACCAGTGTGAGTGGCCAGCAGTGGTGGGACAGGCTGAAAGATACCTCTCAGAGTGTCTTGATCATGTTGTATTTGCAGTACTGGTAGGATTTATGCTTCATTTTTTCTCTCCTCTAATGGACTTAAAAGATACATCTCAGAAAGTTTTGACGCAACATGATTTGTACTCTTCCCAGTGCCAAAATCAAGCTTTGCCATTGAAATCACATGGAACAGATCCAGGTGTCATGAGAGAGTTTCAAATTAATGATGTAATTGATGGATAGATAATCTGGATATCACCAGTTCTGCAGTTTTCCCTTCAAAATTTGTAGCATAAACTGGGAAACAGCTCTCGTTTCTTAAAATGGATATTTTTTTGATTTTACCAAGCTTTCACTTGTTGCTGTGCTGTTGAGACAAATCTTTCAGATCAAAACTGATATTTTGATCTAAATAGGCACACTTAGTTCTGTGCTGTGAGAAAAGATTTTATTCCCAAGCATATGCTGCTACTTTTGAATTCTGTGGGTTTTTACCTGTTTTAAAAAAACACAGATACTGTATAGTGGTGAAAGATGATAGCTGAAAATTAATTATTAATAAAAAACTAGTTTTCCTTCCCCTTTTTGTGCTTTTGAAGAGTAATATGTACATGAAATATTATTTTCTTGTTCTTGTAAAAAAGAACCATGATGGATTGTCTCAGTGGCCTCCACAGAGAAAGAACTAGCACCATCATTTCAAGCCTCTGTTGGTCCAGGTGGTCCAGTTGGCAAAGCCTTAGGTAATCAGAGCTTGTAGGAATGTAATTGTGGGAGTCAGTTTCCCTGAGCAGAGGGTTGGGGGAGGTTTAATTGAGTGCTGAAAAGCAGTATTAGCTGAATTGAGTGCTGAAAAGCAGTAATACTGAAGTAACAAAGCCTGTACTTACGTTGCTTTAACTTAAGAGTCTTAGAAAAGTTCACTGGTAACAGCAGAATGAGTAAAAAAAAGACTGAACCCATAGAAAAGTTGAGTGGCTACAGTGAGTGACTGAATTGTGCTAGAAAAGGCAAACAGGAGAGCTTCAAAATACTATGACTTCCCTTTGTTTGATCTTAAATGTGGTATAATGCTGATTATTACCATTTAGGAATTAACTTCTTGTGTTTACAGCAACTGAGCATAGATTGACTAATCAGGCAGGAGTACATTGCAGCAGCTTAGTGTGGAATTCTTTTCTGATGCTAGACCCCATTTCCAGTTATCTGCTACTGATTCCACAGGCTAATGTACCAGATAAGTTTCTGTCATTTCTCCAGTCTGTTGTGGTTTTTTTCCACATGCATGATAATTAAACTGTAGGCAGTGCACTCAGTGTCTAAACTTCAGAATTTTATTGTCTTTCCAGTGAAAGTTCCAGTGGCTGTGAGGCTGTTTTCCTTCTTACATGTGTTATTTGGGCAATAAATGCTGCTATCGCAGTGATACATACTGCACGTCTTAGGTGTGTGTTTGTCAATATATGTAATGTTTCCGTAACTATTTAATTTTAAATTTTCACTGTGTTATCTCTTTCCAGGCCTTGCATGACAGAGAATTTCCTGTTCCAAAGCCCATAGACTACAACAGGCATGCGGTTGTTATGGAACTTGTTGATGGATATCCTTTGTAAGTAGTGAAGCTTGAATTCTCTGTGTTACAGAGACCCTGACAACCTTTAGCAGGAGTAACAGGGTTAGGGTTTTTCCTTGTTTTCTGCACAGATGTTGCACATTCTATATGCTACTTCATGTATAGAGTATTAATATCCCTCATATTCTGAGCTCCAGTTTGTGATCCTTGCCATATTAATTCAGGTGAATTTATATCTCACTTCTGCACTGTTTATATAGACTACCACATATAATCTGGTTTTGCACCTTTGAGAAAGATTGTTTTGCTTGAGTTTTTCAGCCTCTAGAAACGTTAAATATTGGGGTTTGTAGGTGAAGGGTTGGTTTGGTTTTGAATGTAAAAGGCCTGCCTCTTTCATACAATAACCCGGGTCTAATCCAGAGATTTAAAATGTCTAGTTATAGAGCAAACCAGACCATTCTCTTGTATAGGATTCAAGATCTTAAGTTTACTCAAAGGGGAATTAATTTCAAAGTAAAACAGTTGAAGAATAATGTGGAAAAAACTTCATTTGTTCTGTCTTCCCACCTGCATTTGTTAAATAGTTCCACTAGTTAGCAAATATTAATTTAACAAACATTAATTATTTATTTTTCCACAAATTCATTGTGTAAACAGAACACCAAGTTCCTTGTAACAGTGGGCAGTGGAAGTTTATTTCTTCTTCTTCTCCTAACATAATCAAGGTTTTGTAAAAGAAAATTCCATGGGCCATTTGAATTTCAGTGTAAGAAGATTTAGCTCCTACTGACACGATAAGATTATCTAAAACGGGAGAAACATAAAAGTTTGCTGATAATAATGGATTATGACAGCAGTGCTCAATGGGAGACAATGAGTGTGAGTTTAGATGAGTTTTAGCCTGGATATAAGGAGGTATTTTCTCCTGAGGACAGAGAGGCAGTGGCACAGGTTGCTTGGGAAGGGCTCTCTCCATTCCTGGAAGTTTTCTATCCCAGCTAGACAGAGACCTGAGAACTCTGGTCTGGTCTCAGGTTTGACTCAGCTTTCATGAGGATGCTGGACCAGAGACCTGAGGGCCCTTTTAATTACTCTGCCATTCTGTCAGATGTATTTTGTATACTTTATCTGTATTTTTAAACTAAGTCTTTCAAGGTTCAAAATATTTTATTTTACTTAACTTTTCAGGTGCCAGGTGCACCAAATAGAAGATCCTGCTGCTGTCTACAGTGAATTAATGGACCTGATTGTAAAACTTGCCAATCATGGTCTGATCCATGGGGATTTCAATGAGTTTAATCTCATCTTGGATAATAACGACCATGCCACTTTGATTGATTTCCCTCAGATGATGTCAACATCACATGCAAATGCTGAATGGTAGGTTTAGATTTAAGGTGTTTTCCAGGTGAATCTGACAAATGCTGATGACAGCAGCCAACCATGACTTGTATTCTCTGTAAGTCTTTTCCTGAATATTTTTCTGCCATTGTTGTGATGCAGCACAACAAATGAAGAATGAGTAGAAATGTCTCTACAGAATAAATATGTGATTAATTGCTTCTCAGAGATAATAATATTGTTTGGTTTAGAAATGCTCACAAATGAATGTATCCAGTTTTTCTTCCTAGGCTTTTGGCTTGAGATCACTAAGCCAAATAGAAATAATTTTCAAATAAAACCGTGTAGGGTAAATGCTTCTCATTGCAATAGACTTCACTGATTTTTTGTTTCTACAATTCTGTATTTTTACAGGTATTTTAACAGAGATGTTAACTGTATTAAGGAGTTCTTCAAGAAACGCTTCAATTATGAGAGTGAGCTTTTCCCAACCTTCAAAGACATCAGGTAGAAATGACCAGATGAATTTGAGTTCTACTTATGACACCAGTGTTTGTTTTATGGGAAAAGTGGATTCCTGTGAGAGATGCCTGTGGGAGAAATAAAAAAAAAAAAAAACAAAAAGCATAGGGCAGACCATGCAATTTTAAGTTACATCTTTCTCATTTCTATTGCGTTTTCTTCAAAGTTCCTGTAAGTGGTTTTCAAGTGTGCTTTATAATCCTCTCCTGCTTTCTTTGTCTTCTTGCAACCAAAGAAGAGAGGTCAGCCTGAAAGCTTGATCCAGATGGTGAATGTCCAGGAAATTTTAACAGTGATGCAGAATCAGCCTGTTTGACAATTCTGATGTATTGAGGATTAATTTGGGTTTCTGTTTTAAAACTATTTTAAAAATGCTTATAAATGGAATGACTGCTCCTCAGGCAATATTATATTTAAATTTTCCTTCCTAAAGCATTTTGCTCCTTCTGAAAAGTCAAACTAATCTTTCACTCCTTTTGAGACTGAAACTGTTGTAATGAAAATGGTTTTATTTCATCCTGAGCACTTTTCCTAAGGAGTTCCACACTTTAATCAGCCTTTGTATGTTTGCTTAAGCATGATTTGAACTTAAACCTGAATGTTATTCCTGCTAAAGTCAAACAATTTTCTGTAGAAAAAACAAACATAAATGCTGGTGATGGAGATGGAATCAGCTTCTGGAGGAGTTTTCTTCTCTTGGATTACATTCTAAGTTAGTATTTCATGTAAAGCTCAGCACCATCATGTGTTCTGTGTGTTTCAACAGAGGTATCTTCTTTGTTAGTAGTGTGGGTAATTTTACTCTATCTTGGTTAGCATTTTAAACCCAAAATGTAGTATATTGGTAACTTGGCTTATTAAATTTAGCATATTAAAAGAAAACATTCCTCTCTCACAGGAGAGAGTGTTCTCTCGATAAAGAGATTGCTGCCAGTGGCTGTGCAAAGGAGATGCAGGAAGATGGTGAACTGCTTTACCCCGCAAGTTCTGACGAGGATGACAATATGGAGGGGTTAGAACTTGCAGAGGATGCTGAGAAAAAGCCCAACTTCTTCAGCAGAAATGAAGAAAACAGGGAAGACTTCACATGCGAAGTGGGTGATTTCTCTGAAAGCAGAGCCTCTGACGCCACGAGCAGCAGTGAGGAGGAGGCTGATGCAGCTGAAAGCAGTGAAAATACACAAAGACTGAATATGGCAGAGTTGAGTACAGCCTTGGAAAACGCTGAAGGGCCAGCTGTGCCTTGGAAGCCCAACGAAGATGCAGAGGGTTTGGCAATTACTTCTTTTAAGAACAAAAGATTAACTGAAAATGCTGCTGAGCCGGAAGGTCAGGCAGGTCAAGGAGAGTGCTGGAAGGGTAAGGAGAATGAATATGAATGCCCTGAGCTGGTCAACTCATCAGCTTTAAATGAGGAGTTCAATCATTACAGGTAAAGGTTCACGTTTACTGTCTCTGAATGTGGTCCTTCCCTTGCCCTCAAAAATGTAAATGTGTCAGGTAGCTCAAAAAGGACTGCTCTTCAGCTGTTCTTGTTAAAACCGAAGACTGAAAATTCAATTTATTTTGAAAATACAGCAGTAAATACTCTTCCTATTGGTGCTATGGTTGTCCAGCTCTGTTGTAGTATCTAATGAGAAAACAGGTCTTGCACTTCAAAGACCAGCCTATTTTCTGTGGTGGATTTTTCCCCTTTTACTTCATTTCAGCTAATATTGATAATGAAGTACTTCTTGATGTTAAAGTACTACTTCTAAATAATTTTCATGAGTAAATTTATAATCCAGATATTTTGTGTCAAAGCCAAATGTTCTGCTGCTCAAGCTGAAGTTATCAAGAACAAACTACTTGAAGTGTTTTATTCAAATATATTGTGCTGTATTTATTCTGTGCAAATATACAAATATATTCTACTGTATTTATTCAAATATATTGTGTATATATGTATGTATATGTATATATCTGGCTTTTAATTCCTTTCCTAACATACTTAGAAATTCCTACTTGCTTTTAGACTGACCCCTTGAGTGTGAAATTCTATTTCTTGAGTTTGCCAGCCCACCATAGGCCATACTCCTCCTCATTTGCTTTTGCTTTTCAGTTAAACATATTCAAAATGTTGAGCAGGATCTGAAGTGTTTTGGTGCCCTGAGGTTTCTCTTGTGCTCAGTATTTACATGGCTGTTGTGCAACAAATTCTTCTTTCACAAAGTGCCTCTCTTGAACGACTAGTATTAATATTTAAAACTTTGCATGTTCTATTGTGAGTTTTCAAGTTGTAGTCCAGAAAGTGAAGATTCAAACAGGGCAAAAAAAAAAAGACTGATAAAGGCAAAGATGTGTTTATCTTGCTAGTGGAATAACACATTGATTTATGTGTTTCAGTAATGAAGAGTGTATTGTTCCCATTGCTGGGCAGAGAACAAGGACTAAGAGCATCACATCAGTCAGAAGTGTTGGGAGCTGTTCAACCATTCCTCCGGTAAATATGATTTTGTTATGTTGTCATCTGGTTTACCTTCAGACCACCTCAAATTGCACATAGCTGTTAGTACCTGTTTCTGAAATTGTTCTCTGGCATTAATCATCTTTAAAAACAGTTACTATCTACCTCTCCAGTGTGCATCTCCATTCCCACAGAAAAATAGTACTGATACTGCTGTAATTGTTTACAGGGAGTGATTTCCAGCACTCTCCTTCATATTTTGCTTTTTGGTCTCTTACTGAAGCTCCATATCAACACTAACAACTCTCATTTACCCAGTAACTAGTTTATTTTAATATATGTTAATGCACTAACTGCATAAGTTCATCCATTTCTATTGCTGGCCACAATTAATATTTTTTATTTTGAACATGGATACTTGAGTCAAGATTCAATTTCGTCTTTCTCACCTCTCTTCTTAGAGATTTTTTTCCATTCTTTTCTGGAAGATTTCTGTGAACTCACCTTCAACAGCAATTTCTTTGGCAATTTGAATTTGACCTTCTGAATTACATAAATCAGGACTTTTTCAGCAGAATTTAATGTGCTTTTCTTTAACCCCAGAGTAGGCAGTAGGTGATATGTCTACTTGGCATCAGAAATTTTGAAGCACATCAGTTGTGATGATGGAAAGATTGATGAGTCTTTCCATTAAGTGCTCCAGTTCAGCAGTAGAATTTGGTGAATTTACATTAGGTTACATGTCATAATGTTTTGCCTTGCAGAATTTATTCTAGCAGGTTTCCAGCAAGATGTGATTCCACTATGATGAAATAGATGAAAATCATTTGATTTCTCTTTTTCTTCCAAGAAAAAATATGCAAGTGTGCACTTGGCAGCAGTGTGGCAACTTGAGCTGGGACCATGCCACAATCTACCAAGTCATGGCTTCATTTTTGTTGTGGGCAGATATTGCCATCATAATATGGAGAGCAGCTTTTACTTTTTTGTGTAAGTCCTATGTTCTGCACTGAGAAGTGTGAGTCCTTTAGCATCTCAATAAGGAACACACCTGAAGTTTAATTTTAAAATTAAAAAAATATTTTAAATGCTATTTATTATAACTAAGACTATCAGAAGACAAAAGCACAGATAATCCCATACCCCTTTAGGTGTTGTGAGTCCTGAGGATGTAGCACACACAGAGCGCTTCATGCAGACCTTGTCCATAGCAGAGAATTTCCTTTTTCAGTCAGCTGAACTTTTATGATTTTCTTACAAGGAAACAACTCTGTTCATTTTTACAGTCAAGCTGAACATCATGAATCATGAGTGTTCATTTTGGTCCTGAAAAAATTCTGTTTTCATGTCATGTCTTGCTGCTAAATGATTTAAAGAAGCTTTGATGTCAAACTGTGTGCTTGTCTGTAGGAGCTGGTGAAGCAGAAGATCAAGCGTCAGCTGACCAAGCAGCAAAAGTCTGCTCTGAAGCAACGTCTGCAAAAAGGGGAGGCAAATATTTACACCAAACAACATCGAGAAAATATGCACAACATTAAGTTAAGCTTGGATGCAGCCAGTTTCTGGGGATAATTTATTAAAGTTCCCATGGAACATGGGGAATGTATGCAGCTCAAAGGATCATGCTAATTTACCAATAATCCTTTTATATAAAAGAGCAGTCTCTGCTATGCAAACCAGATGTTTTTCTGGGAGGTAATAAATCTCATTCTCATTCCTGTGACTTTGACTGGGAGGTTGTGCTATGTGTTTTTAGTCAAAACTGTTGACTGTAATTTACATAATATCAGTAGTATTGATTATGACAGGAATTTCCCACAGTGTTTTCTCATAACTGAATTGTGGTGTGTTTGTTGTGCACAGGCACAAAAAGCATTTTTCTTTCCTCAGTTGTAGATGCACAATTATTTGCATAAATGTAAAATGGAAATAGTTTTTGCTAAGTTAGTTAGGTGTGACATTACTTTCTTTTAACTTTTCTTCAAAAACCTGGGGATTTAGTCAGATGTAACAAAACTTGGTTTCATTGGCTGAAATAATAATTTAGTGCAGGATGTGACATGGGCTGGAACTTAGAAACATAAATAGGAGAAATCATTAAAATATTTATTGGCACAAGCACGTTTTTGAAGTGCTGTTCTACAAAACAGTACTGGAGCACAAAAAATCCTACTGCCATTCAAGTAATTTTTTCTGAAGATAGAAGTAGCTTACAATACATATAAAAAGTTAATCATACATAATCACAAAATACAACTGACAAAGATCTGTAAAAGCAGTATTCAGTTATTTAGAAATCTTTCAGTACTTTGGTTGTGAGAGTGTTCACCCCTCATATGTCACTGTCATTTGCACAAAGTGTTACCTCAACATGATTCTATTAATATTTCTGTTTTAATCATCAGTACCGGCAGAGCTGACCAACAGGAGTTTAGTCTCATTTGTGTATCCATTCTGATTAATTTTGGAGTTGTTTGGTTGATGGTTTGTGGTTTGATTTTTTTTTTCATATTCAGTGTCTTCACATGACCTAGACAGTACTCAGTAGGCAGGAAACCCCAAAACACTAAAAAACCCCTAGAATATAACCCATACAGACGCAGTGTTCATTCTTACACCAAGAGTCGTTCACAAACACCAGAACATTTATCTTCCTCGTCACTGTAAGCAGACACTGCTGCTGTTTTACAAGAACTAACAGGAAGTGATGTAACCTGGAGTTTGGGGTGTTAAATGTGAAATCCCTTAGCAGATACAGACAGCTGACTTAGTCAGCAGTCACCAGGCTGACTGCTGGTTAAAGCTGCACAGCATTTTCTCAATCAGTGGACTAAGTTTGGGTGAATGGAATGAGGAAAAAGGCGCAGACATAACATTTTATCATCAGCATCCAGACACTGGTAAAATACATAAAAATTTGAAGGCAGAGTAGGTCCTCAGATTGCACTGTAATGAGCAACATGTGCATTTTCTTCAGTGACACACTGCTCCAGACCAATCCATGACCATGCATATTCACATAAACACCTCTGATTGTAACTCTCTCACAAATTAGTGACTTTTAGCAGGTCAGAGCAAGCAGCTCCCCAAGAATAAACACAAAATGTAAGGCTTTAATTTAGGAAACCATAATCAACTGGAAATTTTTATTTAAGCAACGAGGTAAAAGGAAAGTCTATTTTACCCAGCAGACTTTGTGCATCAAGAGTCAAACAGCCAGTGAGAAAAATAGCAGAATTAAGGAGCAGTAGGAAGTGACAGCCTTCTCCAAACTTGCTTCCACTTTGTGTAAGTAACTGCAAAACCAGCACCCAAAAAAACCCTCAGTAATATGCCAGTGTCCAGTGCAAAGCCATTTTAGTTAATAAAATAATTCCTCAAAGTGCATGTTAGATGTTGTGCATCTCTCACCTACCTGGTAGGATTGCACAGAAGCACCAGTACCAGCTTACATCAAAAAGGGAACAATTCCAGTATTAACACGTTGGAGGCAAAAGACATAGTCTGTGGAACTATCATCAAGGTCTTCTGACACTGGTGAGGTGCTGTCCTCTGAATTACATATTTATCTCCTTTGCTTTCATGTCTCTTACCATAGGAGCCACAGCACATGTACTTAGTGGGGATTGTGATGTAAAAATTTAGGAAAGGAAGACCCCTTTGCTTTCCAGGTTGTCCACAGAGGAAGTGGGACCAGAGGTGTCTACCTCTTCCTGTCTGAGTCTGTGAGAGACCTGACAGATAATATTAGAGTGAACAGTGCAGAACTCCTAAGTTTGCATTAGAACTCTAATGAGCACAGATGCACAAAAGGTGGAGCATTAAGAGTGGGTACATTCCCGATTTCAGAGGCATAAACAGTATGGTTTGCTGATTGTTGTGACAGGATAAGGGTCATAAACTACTGTTGGTAAATACACTGATATGAGAAAGCACAATCAGTAGAATCCCCTTGGAATAAAGGTTACCTGACAGGCACCTCTGTGGAGAAGCAGCGGGGTACAGCTATGCCAGATACACAAGGCGAGTCTCCTCTGACCCACCTCCCCTCCTATCTTGTATTTATAGGTTTCTTTGGGGGTGGGGAAAAGACAAAGTTCCAGCTGATGTCATTTCATGATTACATGGAGATTGAGTGACTTTAGTGTGAAGCATGTACAGGTTTTACCTCATTAGCAGGTGTGAAGAGTTTTATATATCTTCAAGCCAATGAAACAAAATTCAGCTCTTGGTGACTGGATGGGTCCTTACTTGGCTTAGCTCCCACTGGCTGCTTTGCTTTAAACAGAGCATGGCCACCACACCTCCATGCCCCTCCATCCTTTTGCTTCCTGCCTCGGGGCAGCACACCAAGCTCCCTCAGTGTCCCTGCTCCTGGAGCTGCAGTTTGTTTCTGGTGAACTACTGCCACCACGGACACTTCTCATTGCTCAGACTTGTCTTTTAGTGTTTCTCCACAATGACTGGAATAAAATGCTATCTTACAGCATCTGTACTCGAAAGCTACAGAAAATACATGTGAAGACTGCACCGTGACCAGATAGCATTGTTGTGTGGCAGTGACAACAGTCAGAAAGCATCTTCTGTTTGCAGTGGTGAAAGAATACACCTCCACAACATATGTACATGCCAGGTGAATTACCTGGAGAGTTCTCTAAGAAAGCACACTACTGGACAAAAACACAATCCAAAAGAAGATGAGAACTAGCTCTCTTCTGACCAGAAAGCACAGAACAGCCTCCAGACGTACCAGGAGGCACCAAAATTGCACAACACTTTATAAGAGAACTGTCTCCATCCAAATCCCTTCTCACAGTTTTTATTACCTTCTTCTCCTGTTAGCTTTCAAACCATGTTGTCAACATTGCTCTCAAGCTCACAACCAGACGAGAAAGGGGGGAAGACACAGCAGAACACAAAGAGCAACTTTTTTAGGCATCTCCTCAGTGTTTATTTGTATTCCTTTGCATAATTTCAAGCGCTTTTGGATGCTGAGGTGTTTATTCACTGTGCAAATGAATAAATTTCTTCTGCAGATATATCCATCTTAAAGCTATTCCAAACTATCCTAAAAAGGGATGGCTAAGCTACACTTGGTACTCAGTAGGACTCACTGATTCTAAGGTCTTCAGCTGAGCAAGAAGGTCAAGGGTCTCACAGGGTTTTTTTAACATTACTACACCTTCAGCTGCACCAACAAGTCTGAGGTTTTCCAAACAGCACATAAAATATTTGGCTTAAGCTGCAACTTACTTTACAAGGTTTCTTATCGTGTTTATAAAGACCCTCTGAATGCTGAACCAAAATGATTCCAGTGGTTGAT
The DNA here is from genome assembly GCA_013398595.1 of Tychaedon coryphoeus. Lineage (NCBI taxonomy): Eukaryota > Metazoa > Chordata > Aves > Passeriformes > Muscicapidae > Tychaedon > Tychaedon coryphoeus. The sequence goes on along the minus strand of WBND01002116.1, from coordinate 4,173 downwards.
GTAGTGGAGCAGCTGATAAAGCTCCAGGCATTTCTCAAACCGTATGGCTCTGGGGATTTTACTGTGATAACTATAATAAAAAGAACTGCTGAAGCCACCAAACGTCCCAGCTATTGCAAGATCATACTCTGAATGGCCGTAGAAAGAAGCTGGATCGAAGATAATTGGACCAGAATCATCCTCAGCTACATTTCCTCCCCAGAGATCCCCATGCAGGAGAGAAGGAATGATTTCTATAACACAAAAAAATGGGTATCTTCAGCTGCAGGAGAGAAAAGCAAGAGATGGAAATTACTACAATCTTTCACCTCAAAATGTAGAGGTTTATTTTCATACTTTAAACTTTTTAAAAGTCAGTTAAATAAATTGGTAACTTCAAATAACACAGGATCAAGTTAATAGAGATGCTGAGCAAATCCAGAGGATACCTGTTGTTCATAAAAGCCAGCAGCAGAATAGTCACCCAAATCTCTTTTAGGAAGACAGTAAAGAATTTAAAACTGCATTTGGTGTTGTAATATTGATCAGATTTAATAACAACAACCACCACCAGTTCATCATTAGAAGGCTCAGGCACATCTCAGCAACCTTGAGGAAGTACCCAAAGAGCCAAAACTGCAGTCACTTAACCAGTAAATCAACCATGTGCAGAACAGTACTGCTTATGTACGTTTCTCATCATGGAAGTGTTCCAGGGAGTGGGAAATATGATCTCCATATGTAAGATTTCCCAAACAGTAAGGCAAAGTGCTATCTGGCACTTTGAAATTCACTCTGGAATGTTTGCATAAGGTGTTGTGGCAAAAGCCATTACACCTTAGAATAAAGGGCATTTGAATCCCTAAAAACTAGTCTTTACCAACAGAACCTGGTGCAAACCAACAAGCAGGAACTTTGCTGTAAGAAAATAAAATCTAGATAACTGGTACCCAGCTGTCAGTATAATGAGAACTGAGAGAATTGCCTGTACCTGCAGCTGTGCCCAAAGTTCCCTTGCTTCCCTGTCTCCTGAGTTCCTTTTGGTCAGGTCCATCTGGGGCTGGATCCTCTGTCTGGTGAAGAAACTCACCCAGTCACTCTGCCAGTCATTCACCTGAAGGAACAGCACTGCAGATGTCAGTTCTACACCACACAAAAGGCAGATTTTCTTATTCTTCAAATAAGTCTTTTGAGGACCACACAGTCTTCCTGCTGGTACCATCCAGGACAGTAAATGCTATCATCATTTAATCAAATGTTATCTTAAAACATTAAATTTGGGGAATAATTTTCTCTTAATGATTAAAGTCCAAGAAATTGAAGAGCTATCAATGTCCAAAGCAGTTTTAAGTGCTGACCAAAGCACTTCCTTCCTTAGCAGGCTGAACTATGTTTTTTAATTTTCATGGCTCCACAACAATTCATTTATTTCCATTATGATAATTTTGATCCTCTGTGTAACTGAAAGGAAAACAAGATAAATTTAAAATTCTATCAGTCTGATGAAGTACAACCTACCTGTGGAAGATAACCACAGCAGGTAACAGTATGAAAGCCAAATTGATCCACAAACTGAACTTCTGTTTCCCCTTGTCCTTTACCTTTCAAAACAAAGACAAAAATTCAACACCAGTGACAAAACACTGAGCATCCACAATGCAAATGAACCTAAACAAATTGCACTTCAATGTTCTTTTTGTTACAATGGTTGTTGCTGCTGGCTTTAAAATTTAAAGCTCAGTGTAAAGCAGCCATATTACACTCTTTATTTTTGTACTTTGAGGTACTGCATCTCTTCTGATACCATGTCCTTGTGGAGACTGTGGTTCAGGCTCCCCAATTGAATGTGTGTTTTGCTCGCAGAGATCCAAACAGGGCAAACAAAAGCAAAAAGAACCCCCCATCTGTGTGTTGAGGCTTCTGCTCTGCCCTGTGACCACCAGTTCTGCCTGGGCTGCATCCTGCAGCGCACAAGAAGAAATCAAGTGTGCCCACTCCGCAGCAGGCTGGTAGAGGCTGTCAGATTTCCTGGCCATGAAGAAGATGGCTACATAGATACGGCCATCAGAACCCCCGAAGAGTCACCAGAGACCAACAGCAGCAGGGAGAGCTCCCTTCCTCCTGGATGAAAACAGCCCCAGTTGTGCAGAGATGACACCTCTGTCACCCAGCTGAGCAGGGAACTGCAGGGCCAGAGCCTGTGGGTGGCCTCCTGCCCGAGGTGTGGGCAGGACTGTTCCAACATCGTCAGCACCTCTTGGACCCTGTGCAGCCATGCCTGCGTCAGAGGCTGGAGGGGATATACCGGGACCTTTGGTGGCTAGCTGAGGACACAGAGAGCTGCATCCTGTACAGCCTTTGCACCTATGGCCCAGATGTGCAGATGCTGGTCCGGGTGCTGCAGCCTCTCCTCAATGAGCACACGGTGCCAGTGATCCGCAGCATCAGCAGTGTCATTGTGCACTAGTGCAGCCAGGAGGCCCAGAGGCTGCTGTGCTCTGGCCCTGCCAGGGATGAGAGCAACAGCCCTATGGCCAGCTCTAGATCCAACTCCTGCTCCAGCTCCAGGAGCTGCAGCAGCTCCAGAAGATCCAGAAGATCCAGACCCAGGTCCAGCAGCACTCGGCCCAGTAGCTCCTGGGAGGGAACCCCCACCAGCAGCCCTGCAGCCTCCAAGGTGGAGAAAAAAGCTGGTGCATCAGCACCCACCTGGACTGGGAGACCCAGCTGCTCCTCGCCTGCACTCAGCCCCTCAGAGTGGGACCAGAGCCCAGAGAGGCTGCAGCAGTGAGTGGTGGCAGGTCCCTCTGCCCAGGGCTGCAGCCACAGCCCCTCTGCTCCCAGCCAGGGCAGGAACCTCTTGCCCAAGGAGTCCCAGCACCCCCCAAATAAAAGGGATCCCAGCTCCCAGGATTCTCTTCCTCCCGGCCGCCCTGACAGCAGCACTAGCAGGATTCCTTTTAGTCAGGAAATAATAAAAGGAAATAAATTGTTGTGTCAGTCACACAGTTTCTGAGATTCTCTTCCTACTAATGCCTTTACCCTTCCCCTCATGCCCCACTGTTGGTGGCACCTACATGCTGAGGGGTACAGCCATGGGCTCTGGAGCCTCAGGGCCATGTCAGTGGTGCCTCCTCCCACAGAAAACCCTGCTGCAGCCACACAGCCACAGTGCAGCAGATGACAAAGGTGGAGTGGGCAGGAGGGGCAAATTATCTAGTCACAGGTCCATTGAGGATCCAACTGAGAATCACCCCTGGCTTCTGCTGGCAGCTTCCTGTTGCCCCACTTGGTCCCAGTGCCCGAGGGTCATCTGCCCACCCAAAAGGAGTGTCCCTGCAACCCTGGGCACCACTGCAGGGTGTCAGCATGGGGATCACAAGGAGGAGTCCCCCCATACCACATGTGCCTGAGGGGCCTGCAGGGGCATTTCTCGCACAGCTGGGCACAGTGGCCTACATGCCTACAGCTGGAGGGGATCCTTCCTCTCACCCAGGGCTGGTCACCCCCACCCAAATACTCCAAATCCTGGCACTGCACAGGGAAAGGCAGGGCTGGAATGAGGCATCAGCCAGCCACAGGGCAGTCCGTGCTGACTGCTCCCAGCACATTCCTGCTCATGGGACACCTCGGCAGTGTGTCATGAGCAGGGACAAGACACGCAGCCATGGATGCATGATACAGGTGACCAAGGGAGAGCAACACAAAAATGTAGAAGTTCAAAACAAGAAACTATTTTCTTTTCTTTCCTGAAACTGTGCACCTGTAGTGGGGAACACCCCATTGTGACATCACCAGGCTCTGGAGCGTGGCAGATTGTGACAACACATCCATTACTGATTTTATTTGGGCACCAGCAGTAACTGGGCCAGTCTGGCCCAAGCCTTGACTCCTGCTGAGAAAGACTCTGGGGTCTGCAGAGTCAAACCAGGTTTTTCTCAGCACAGGTGGTGTGTTGGGGGCTACCATCAACAGCTCTCAGTGCCCATCCTAGAGTCATCACTCCTGCTTCCCTGCCCTGCCTGGTTGGGTAGGCGCTGTGGGTATGTCAGGGTCCGTACTAAGAACAGAAACCTGAGAGGTTCTTTTTAGGAATCTCAGCGCGCAAAAGACACAGCAGGGGACAAAATCAGTTTGCTTTTGCAAACATGCACTTTATTTGTGCCAACCAAAATGCGGTGGAGGGGAAGGGAG
>WBND01002115.1:0-19124 GCA_013398595.1 Tychaedon coryphoeus | reverse complement strand
CGCCCCTATCCCCAGAGCCGGCAGCAGTCGCTCCTATCCCCAGAGCCGGCAGCAGTCGCTCCTATCCCCAGAGCCGGCAGCAGTCGCTCCTATGCTCAGAGCCGACAGCAGTCGCTGCTATCCTCACTCAGGGACCCGTTCTAAGACTATTTTATGTGACAGGAAGTACTCTGATCTTCGTCGTGCAGGTAAAATGTTTCGCTGAGCCAGTAAAGGGAAAATGAAGCACATAATTTATCACTCCCGCCATACCATCAACAGTATGTGAAGATGTAGAGTCTCAGTCAGAAATGTCGTATTATTACTCACACTGAAAGAAATAAACTAGGTTTGCCAAGTAGATGAGAGGTAAGAAATAATTCCTATAAAAAAGGTTTCTTAAAAAGCTCAAACAGTTTCTGTGGAAGCACAGATGACTCACTTCAGACCCTTCCACGGGACAAGACCAAGACATGCAGCCATTGCAAGTAAAACCATAAATATGAAAAGCACACAAGTATTCAGAAGCTTACGGCTGGTTACTGTGTGATGCATTTTTATATTTCAAAAACTATTAAAGTAAGCAGCTGGGTGCTCTGAGCCACCTGATCTAGTTGAAGATGTCCCTGCTCATGGCAGAGGGGTTAGTCTAGGTGATCATGAAAGGTCCCTTCCAATCCAAACTATTCTATTGATTCTATGATCTCCCACTGCATTAGGGAATAAGTTTTCAAGTTTCTCAGCAAGATTTGTAATTTTGGAATATTTTTCTATAAGCCAAAATTATTTTACTCTACACAAGGAGAAAAAGCTCAATTCAAGCCACTTGCACAAATTTCAACTGAAATTATGCAGTCTGTTTTAGCTAAAAGCTGTTTACACCAAATTGTTATCTAACTTAGCCAGCTTCTTGTCTCTTTTCAACAGACTCCTGTCTTTCTTTGTTACCAGTGTCTTCCCAGTTTGTGTTCTTGTTTATTTTGTGCGGAAGGTTTTTATACATCAAACAAATTTAAGATACTCTTTGGATCCTTAAGAAAAACCCATTCTTAGTCAGACAGAGATAAGGCTTGTAGGAACAAATTACTTGCATCAGACGACAGAATGCATTGGTAAAGCAAATGACTGATTTTTCATACCTTGGTAGGGAAGGGGGGAAACAGCTAGAAGAAGGGAGGAATACTTGTTCTTTCATGTAGTATTTAATCTATTTCAAGATGGTGCTTATTTATATCGCTTGCTTTTCCTATAAAAAGAACCTTGGATATTTTCTCATATTATCCAACTAGTTGTATAGTGATTTTTCTCTAGTCATCCAGGTCATACAGAACTCTCAATAAGAAATGTTCATCTTGTGCTTTTAAGTTATTGACAAATCAATGAATTTTCTAAGTTAATGACAACCAATGTCTTTCTAAGTTAATGACAAATCAATGATTAAATATTTTCTCTAGTACTAGCAATTTCACATACAAAATATTTTAAAAAGTTAACAACAGTTAACTTTAATTCAAACGTAAAGTTCAACAGGTAATTCAAATGTAAAGTTCAAGTCAGTGAATTTTACAAGATGCTACTACCAAGCAAGGAAGAGTCACACAAAATTCTAAAGGGCTCAAATTAGGGATTAGCAATTTAAACAATTATTTTCTTAATGTTTTTCATCTTGATTCCTGTCTCTTAGGCTAATATTGTTCATACCACAATATTGGTGTGAGTACCTCTTTATGGTGGTGTAAAACACCTGTGAAGGAGTTCCAGATGCAGGAGCACTGCAGGGTCAGGCCCCACACATTCAGTCTGGAAAGAGCTGATAGTTTTTTTACTTTAAGCAAATGTATGCATCACTGGCAATATTTCAGCAAACAGCTTCTATGAAGAACAGGGGAAGTGCACTACTGATTGGTCTTCTGTCACTGTCTAATGAAAGGGTTTGGGAAAATACCGTTGAGTTATATGAAATTAAATTGACTGAAGTATAAGCAGAGTCAACAAGAAAATAGGTGCTGGGATATGTGTGCTTTCAAACCAGTGAATTGTAGTACAAGGACACGAAGTGTTTGTTTGTTTGTTTGGCTGGGGTTTTTTTTGTTTGGGAGCTTTTTTAAAATTTTTTATTAACTGAGGGCAACTATTTGGTGGTACTACCACCAAGTGCAAAACTTCACTTCTTAATTCCATATGACTAAGGCACAAGCTCAGATAACAAAACTTTGGTATTATTCCATACCTTTCTCTAAGCTGGCATCAACCTGTGCTTTTTCATTCTGAGTGGCTTGCATGGCCAGAGTATTCAGATAGCCCATGTTTGTGACCTAATTCTTTACTCCCCAAGGCAAATTCAATCTGGAGAAATAGACCAATACTTTACGACCCCCAGGAGTTGATTGTACCTTCTGTATATTATTTTTACCTGACATGACCTGCCTTATCAGCTCTACAGGTATAAGTCTATATTTTCATCAAGTGCTACCAATGTGAAACACCAATGCAAGATGAAGAGAACAAAATACTTAAACAAGAAACTTGCACATCCCTAAAAACTCCTGTGCTCTTTGATGTTTGAAAATTTATACCATTTTATGCACTAGAGAGCAAAATGGGTTTCAAGTTGTTGATCATTAACCACACACACACACAGACACACACACACACAAACATTCCTTTTAAGTGCACATGCTTTGGAGAAGATTTCCCCAGCAGGCTCCATAATCATACAGGTTTATTTTTTCAAGTGTTAAATGACTGTTTTGGTTTATAAATTACTGGGTTCAAGGGATTGTACACAAAAGATGTCTCAGAATAATTTGGTATAGACATTCTGGTTTTGGACAGAATTGTTGCAGTTAAGTTGTGAATCGTTTGGGCTCTTCCTAAGAACAAATGATTCAGATGCTATAGTTACTAGGTAATTGGGGAAAAATTGTCATGGGTGTTCTTTATGAAGGTTAATCAGGTGCTTAAACGTGTTTCCCCAAATAATACTAATGACAAATATCTGCTTTGCACAGACTCATTCTAAATATCCTGTACACTGTCCATGAAGGAGCAGACACTTGACAGAGATGTACAAAATTTTTTTACTCACAGGACATGCAGACTGGTCTTGCTTTTCTCAGACGAATGCTGCAGAAAAATTACCTTGCTGAGATTAAGCAATCTAATTTTAAAGCCTAGAGAGGTGGTAATCATGAGATACAAGCTCTGTACAGGCAGATACAGTATACTCTGCATACTTAGAAAGTAAAACACCCAAAACCACTCTAATTTTCTCTATACTGGGCATAATTAAGGAATTATTCTTCTTACTTGTCGGGATTATAGGATTATATCAAAGTAAAATAAAAAAACCCACCACCACCATCCCCCACCACGCCAAAACAAAAAAATCCACCACACCAAATCCTTAAAAGAAAAATTCTATACAGGTACAAAGGATAATTTTAGGACTTAAAATATGACGTTCTGGGTTTGTCAATTTAGCAGGTTTAATAAGTTTACTCCTAGAAGACATGTTACTACCAATAACTTCGGTAGCTTTCTAAGTGACACTTGTGCAAATTTTTAAATACACCACTGCATCAAAGCATGAAATCTTGGACTGATGATCACTGGCATTTGGGCTTATCTCCCTGTTCCTTGGGAAATTAGGGAACTAAAACAGTTTCGGTAGTTACCCTAAAATTATCGCCCATATTAAAAAACCTGAAATGGTTTCATAAAACAATGCTTGTTGAGTATATTACTTTGCCTTTCCTGCTCTAATTTCAAGATTCCCCTTTTCATTATAGAGCTGGTAAAGACAGATGCCATGTTTCTCATATCTCAAGAGGCCTCTTAAGACTGTCTCATGAAGGTAGAGAAATGCAGGAACAATTAAATCCAGTGTAGATCAATAGTAGGAAGACAGCAGTTATAGTCTTTAGAATAAAATACTTTATTCATCAATAAAACTATAGTTTACAGTGTACTTTCTAAATAAATTATAGAATTCCTCTTTTACAAGAAATAAAGCAAAATCAAAAATATTTCAAGGACAACATATGTACATAACATAAGGCCTTGCTATAAATAACATTTTTATCTCCTTTTTATCTCCTTTTTATCTCCTTTTTATCTCCTTTTTATCTCCTTTTTACCAACAGAAATTATCTTTAGAGGCTCATTTTCATATTGTATGTGCAGAGATTTGCCTTAACTCTCGTAAAACATCAGTTCCAATTTCCACTGATGTGGACCTAAGCAATTAGAACTGAGGGAGTCAAAAAAATGAAATTGATTTTATTCACCACTTTTTTTTTTTAATAGGTAAAGTAGGTAATACATTTTGCTTGTGCATAGTTACACAGTGCATGCAAATGAAACCACTAGAGAGCTGGTAAGAAAATATCACTCCAAAATGCAAAAAAGGTGATTGGCAATATTGTAGAAAGCAGCCTGAATACACAGTTCTTCACAGTTGAGCAAGCAACAGCAGATGACAGCAGAGTGTGGAATGTTTCATATCATTTTTGTCAAGTGCATTGATCCTTTCTATGGTTCAAAGATCCTGGCACTTCTTAGAATTAGTTCCGTTGATTATTACTCTTTGTCTATTAGGCTCAGCAAATTCCTCCTTCTTGAATGAGGAGTGAAGAAAGTGATCTTCATTAACCATGGTCACTTCTCTTGGTTTTAATATATTCTTTGTTACTGGAAATACAGAAATGACAAGTTAAGAGTTGTGTTTACTTGTTTTCTTACAGCATTATAAACAGGTAACATCTTTCTTCCCCTAAAAAGGCTGCTGTACAATTTGGCAGTCATTCTCTTATAACTTTGACCCCTAACCAAAAGCATTGGGTCTCTTTTCTTGTAAGTTAACCCCTATGGGTTTTGCAGGCATTGCAGTACACTTGTATTACATGAATTAGAACTACTTGCTGCTGCAAAATGCTGAATAAATGCTCTGGATGTCAGAGAGTACAGAGCAATCTGAAAGCACTCAGCAATTCACAACAGAATATTTTTATCTTGCAGAACTTTGGCATTTACCACTTAAATGTGGCAGTCTGCATATGTCATGAATGTAACTGCTGTCAGCTTCCACATGATGCTCTTTCCCCAGATGAAAAATCATACCTATCAAAAAACTTCCAGGCACAGTTAATGTTCTAGTCAATGTTATAGCAATCATTCCATTTCACACACACACACACACACACACACACACACACAAAAAAAAAGTTAATAATCTTAATGGATTAATGTTTTCTACACTACCCTCATGTAATAGAAATAGTTGATCACTTCTTGGCATCCCTGTAGAGTTAGAGATTAATTGAGAAGAAACTGTTATTTACTGAACATCTTATTATGACAACTCAAACTGTCAGCTGAAGAACATATTTCAGTAAATTGAATGCATCTCAGCTGATATATCCAAAATGGAGCAAGACACAAAATCAAAACGAAGGGATCTGTAATGACCTTACTCTAAAACCTTATTAAAAAACATTTCAAAGATGTAAGGGTCCATTTATTAAACAGATTTTTAAGGTCACCTTTACATTGTGCTTGTTGATACAAGCACTTAACTAACCTTTAAATGGTTTGACAATAGTCTAATCTTAATTATGAACAAAAAAATCTCTGAAGGCATTTCTTAAGCTTATCTTAGAGAAAAGTAACCAACAGATTTAAATCAGGATTTTTGTTGTGACTTCTAGCGCTAGCCCTTGAACCTTAAGAAATGATATTTCGATATTGTTCTATGAAAACTTTAAACTTCCTACTGTATTGTGCACCAGTGTTAGGGCGCTCATAATCACTGATGTCACTGAGCACAGTGCCAGTTTCTCTGGTGCTGTTTGCTCTCTCAGGAGCTGTGGTCTGGCAAGTAAAGTTGACTGACATATTAGCACCTGGATGTGCTAAGGCAGTAAAGTACTTAAAAAATACAGAACCATTTCATATGTGAAGTGAAATTGTTGGACAAGTGAGTAAAATTAAAGGAAGTGGTATTCTAAAATCAATGTGATGTAAAGCCAATGAGCACTTTTAAATTATTTTTTTTTAGAATAAATTTGGAAAAAAAGTTGAAAAATGCTAGTACCAATAAGCAAAATAATGTTACATGAAACAAGACAAATTAATCAAAATTTTCATTACCATCATCTTGTTTCTGTATGAAAGCTCAAATATGAATGACTGCAGATCTATTTCTGACAAATATAGCGATCACTCAGCACAGCTTCTGATCTCTAGACTTCTTACTGCTTTTCACTAAGGCTGCTATCAGTATTGCTGATGCTGGTTTTATGGTATTCCACTAATTATGCAATGGAACCATGAACTAGCTTACTCTTGTTCTTGTTCCCTTTCCTCTGACCCTTCCAAAGCATTTCAGTGAAAAATTCTAATAAAAGTTGCATAACAGAGTTGAAGAAAAGAGATCTTACAATAACTTGTAGCAACTACTAGCTGCATAAGTAAATCACAGAAACACTGCTGATGGTACTAATGTCATTTTGAGAAGATAAGACTTTCAGATGTTCATATTTATGTCAGGTACAGTCCAGAATTGTATTATTTTGGAAAGAAATCCATCTATTTCAAGGTGAAGGACACGATCCTCTAGGCAACATTGTATCCACTACACAACTTTTTGGATTACATTGTTTACAGATAAAGAAAACTATGGGGGGGGGTTTTAATAAAAACTGAGATTCTCTGTAGCAATTTGGTCCAAAATTATAAATAATACACAAATGACATAACAGGAAACATTCCTGTAATCACTGTCTGTGATGTCTCACACTGTGTGTATAATGAATTTACCATGTTTGAGCCTACTTGAGGCTTTTTGTCTTGGAGCATTTTTGTGCTCCAGTTCTCTTTCCATGGATATATTTTTGAGCTGATTGATTTCCTCTTATGGTGTTTTAAAAGCCCCAGGCATGAGAACATGTTGCTCCATGATAATACATGCTGGCATTTTAGCACTTGACTTCCTCAGGCAACGTATTGCTTGTGGTCTGAATTGGTACTTTTTAATCTAATAAAGCACCTAATTCCTGTGTCTGATTTTCATGCAAGGGTGACTAAAATGTTCCTTCTTACATAATGTTTCTTCTGCAAGAACACCTCTGCCAAACTACATTCAAGTGCTGGTTTGTTTTTCACCTCCGACCAGGTCTCAGTTTTATGGGCCTCTTTTTTGTTTCTCCTTTTTGGGATCATGCATGGATGGATACAGGGAAAATACAGATAACAACAGAGGAAAGGAGCAGTTAAACATACTGCATTAAACAAGTTGGTTTGCCCCTTTCAGCCTTAAACAATTTCTGCTTTGAGGGGAGTCTTTGATTGGCTCTACCATGTGCACATAACATTTTAAGGATTATTATGCTCTCAGGGAAAAGGAAGGATACTTGTAAGAACGTCTTAATTCCTTTCTCATAGTCCAAGAATTCAGGTTCAGTCTACTATATTTTTCCACCAGTATCTTCAGAGGAAATGGTAAGGCAGAGAAACTGAAGTTTCCATATAAAGAGAAACATATCAAAATTTGAGGTATGCTGTGCAGTGTGACTGCATAACTTCTAGCTTGTTTTACATGTATTCTATCTGGGAATTGCTTTAATGTCAGCTGCCCTTGTTACTATTCCACAACAGCACCCCGAAGAAAACCACTCTATGATTAGAATTTAATTGAAATTATGGGAGAGAGTACAGAAGAAAAAGAGTGCTGAAGAATAAGAAGAGTCAGAAAGTTTTGACAGTTTCTACATAGGCATTTTACAGACAATATTTGTAAATCTGCTTACCTCTGCATCTACAGCAGATTTGAAATACAAAATTAATCTTCAATATTATTTTAAGACTTCAAAATCCTACAATAAAATTGTTATTTGGAAATAAACCACACTATTAAGCAATTTAAAATGTAATAGTAAAATCTATGCCATTCATCTGACACAAATTATAGCTACACTAACCAGGATCTAAATACACTACAGTTAATCCATTATTTTATTTTACTGAAGCCCTTGTAAGTCCGTATCTTCAGTAGCAGTGATATTTAAATTATATATGAAATTTATTACCCTTTCCTTTAACAATGGGAGGCAATGCTGTATTTCCATGTGAAAACATCTGTACTACCCAAGAATTTTGCATTGTAGCTAAATATACAGGAGTATTCTGTAAGCAAAAAATAATGCATTAATGAAATCCTATAGGCAGGACATATATTTATTTAAGATCCTATAGACAAGTCATAATATATATTTAAATCCTGTATTTACCAGCAGATGACTTAACATATACAGCATCACAATGGAACAAATCTGAAAGCTTTTCACTGCTATTTACATGCAAGTTCTTTTTCTGCTGGAAGTGTGAGGGAAATCAAGCATACTTAAAGTAAATAAATTAAATATCTAAGCCTGACTACTCTGATTTTACTGATATTGTAATACAGTATGTGTCAGCTATCTTTATAAATAATTTCATGGAAAGGCTAAGAAAACACAGTAGGATAGTTTATAATATCACACGGTGCTTTTTTAGCTACAGAATTTTTTTTTCCATACATGGGACCAAAAATTCGTAGTTCTTAATTCACTAGTGGACTAAAATTTGTCCAAAAGGTTTAGCACTTTAGCATTTCAAAGCAGAAGGCAAAGACATCAAAGGATTAATGGTGCCCAAAATTAAGCAAATTAAGATATTTTTCATTAAAATATATAGTGGGTAAGACTACAGTAGCTTGTCTTGTGGTAGAAACACAAATATTATTAATCACAAGGTTAAAGGAAAATTAGAGAATGCCATTTAAAACTACATTTTTCTGCTTGCATTTTGCCCTTTTAAAAGTACATCTTATAATCTTTCCAACTGAAGGTGAGATCAGCTAATGCAGATGTCATTCATTTGCTTTATTTTTGAGATGTATATTAGAAGTACTCCTAGTGTTCTCAAAAACATGCATCTTTTCCTTCTAACGTGCATTTGATCATCCTCCTATAAAAGCAAAACTGCCTTCTGCTCCATGCTCATACTTTAGTATCGTCAGATTTTCCCAGCCACAGGCTAATTGCTGTTTCCAGGTCCAATGAAAGATATTGCAGGGCATCAGGAAGTAACAGATCAGTAGATAGAACAGCACCCTGCTCCTGCTTCTTCCACAAATACCTCAGGATGCATACAGGGTATATGTGATTAAGTTACAGCTCACTTCCACAACCATCTCAACAGCTAAGTGGGCATCAATACAGGGTGTGAGACATGAGAGAAGGCAGGGATAAGTAACTTCTCAAGATGAGTTTGCTTAAGAAGTAACATGTGCTTAGCTATGGTATCAAATTTCCTTGAAGCTGTCAGCTGTTGCATACCTAGACAGTTTCAGATGTGTGCCATTACCTTGATTTTTGACTTTTGAATTTGTTTTTCTTCAGGAAGCAGAGAAAGGGTTCTGCTGGTTCCAAAAAGCATCTGTGATTCTCTCCATCTAAAACCTATTTATTCTTCCAGACCTTTGCTCAGGGGAATAAACACTGGGTGTTTGTATGACATCCAAAGTTGGGTTTTAATTATTTTTCTGTTGATATTCTTCAGTAGAATATACTTACTTATACTATACATACTTACTGCATTCTCCAAGACATAATAGTAATGAATGTTCTACAAGGTGAAAACTAACTAAAGACATGATTATCACACATGAAACTCATACAGACAGCTTTACAGAAGGTGTTACCTGTGCCTGTCACTAGACTTTTCAGAGCATTCCACTATCCACCCTACAGATTTCAAACCTAAAAAGAAGTACTTCACAGTGCTAAGCAGTATTGCTGTTAAATAAGACTGTCGCTTTATAAACTAAATTCAAAAGCTATCAAGAAGAAATGTTTCAAGGGAGGGCCAAAAGAACCACAGATCAGCCCAGGCTGAAGGGACCATAAGAGGCCATCTAATTCAACCACTTGCAGGAAAGGGAGCCTGGATGAGATTATCGATCATCACTGTCCAGCTGCAAACCTCCTGTGATGGGAACTTTACCACATCCCTGGAGGTTGTTCCAGTGAATCATTCATCATTATAAAATCATGCTCATTGTAAATCATTCTCTTCCAATCATTCTCATTGTAAAAACAATCATTCCTTACATAGAGAGGAAACCTCCCTCACTACAACTTGTATCCACTGCCCCTTGAGAAAAGGAGGGTCTCAAAACTACTTGTAGTCATGCTTTAAGTTTTGGCAAACTGTGTTAACCCTGAAAATTCTGTGGATGGAAAAGACCTAAGTTTTACATTCTTTCCTCAAATCCTTTCCCCATCCTTGACCATCTTTATGGCACTCCTTTGGCCCCTCTTCAGTCCATCCACATCTGTTTTGAAACTGTGGGGGCCAGAACTGGACACATTACTCCGTGTGCAGTCTGACAAGTGTTGGTGAAGTGGGATGATCACATCTCTCTCTGTCAGCAGTGCCCCCACGGGTGCAGCTCAGAATCCACTTTGCCTCAGTAGCTGCAGCAGTGCAGTGCTGACCTGGTGTCTGTGGATTGTCTGCTGGGACCCCCGGGCTCCTCTTGGCAAGGCTGTTCCTCAGCTCATGGGTCCGAGCCTGGCTGGGCTCTTGGTTCTGTGCTCCCAGGTGCAGGACTCTGCACTTCCCTTGGTTGAACTTCACACAGCTCTTGTGGCCCTGCCTCCCAGCCTGTTCACATCTCTGAAAGGTGGCTCTCCCTGCCAATGTGTCCCTCTCAATACCCAGTTTAGTGACACAGCAAATGTGGTGAGGGTGCTTTTGGTCCCATCATCCAGATAATTCATGGAGATGTTACAGCATGGAGCTCAGTACTGATCCCTGGGGGGCCTTGCCTGTGACAGGCTGCCAGCCTCATTAAAACACACTGATAACTTTTGATTCCTGCCCATCTCACAGATCATCCCCATCCAGTCTATGTTTGACATTTGTCTAAGAGGAAGCTGTGGGAGACATGACACAAGTCGAATGCTTTACTGAAGTGCAGGCAAGCAACATCCACTGCTTTCTCCATATTGACTGAAGACGGTAATTAATTTTAGAAAGGTGATCACGTTAGCCTGATTTGCCTTTGATAAATCTGTGCTAGATTTTCCCAGTCACTTGCTTAATTTGATTGGTGATAGTTCCTAGGAGGCTTGTTCTGCCACTTTCCCAGGAAAGGAGCCCTTGGTCCTCTTTTGGGCCATTCTTACAGACAGGTATGAGATCTGCCCTCTTCCAGTCATCAGAGATGCCCCCTGATCTTCACAAATTTTCAAAAATAATAAGGCAGTGTCCCTGCAACAATATCAGCCACTTCTGCTGACATCCTGGGGTACATTCCCTCCTGGACCTTGCATTTATGTCGGTTGAGCACTTGCAGGCCACTGCTGGTGGGTCAATGTGTGTTGTAGTTGATCCTGGGAACTGTGGTCTGGCCATACTGGTGAAGAGGAAAGAAGGTATTGAAAACCACTGTATTGCCAGCATTATCTATAACTTTTTCCCCTGCCCAGTCTAGTAATGGGCCTGTGTCTTCCCTGGGCTTGTGCTTAACTACTGTCTGTTGTTACAATGTAAGATGTAACCAAAAGTATGTATTCTACCACCCTCTGTTAAAAACAGGTGGGGATGTGCTCTTCCGCTCTTCATGACTCATTCCTGATAACTCCCTCCGGTGGAGCATATCTTCTGTTAATGGGCCATCAGGTCTCATGGCATGACTCAAAAATTACATCATCCCACTGTGAGATGCTCTGCCCAGGGGGAGGAAACAAGCATTCCTATCTGGATATAATCTGAGGTTTGGAACACCACAAGCAGCCTTATCCACTGGATTCCCAGAGGACAAGAGCTCCATGACCACTGCTGGACCTTCAGGGGAAGATCAGACTCTTCTACAGGATCTACTTCAACAGAACTACATCTAGCACTTCAAGAAGACTGCAACCACCATTTAATCAGACTGTTACCAACACGCTGACCAACAGGGTGTCAGGTTGTATTCTGACTCTGTCAGTGTTTCTGTACTATTGCATTTATTTTCATTTTCCTATTAAATTGTATTTCTGATTTGGGCTTCCCCACGGGTTTGCTTTCAAACTAGTACAACTGCTTTTTATATGATAATTTCATCTTGCTATCTCTGGCTATTTCCAGTTCCAGCTGAACGTTGAACTTCATGTGTGCAATTCTACATGCCCTAGCAAGGATCTTGTAGTCCCCAGTGGGTACCTGATCACTCTTCTGTAGAGGGTACACTTCCTTTTTGCTTTTTACAACACTCAAAACCTCATTGTTAAGCCTAGGTAGTTTCATTTTGTAGGCAGTGAATTGTTATTTTTGTTCCAGCAGAATATTATTAAAAAACTCCTAGCACTCCCATGTTGCTGCGCTTTCCACACATGCTTCCTATTAAATCACTCACATCTGAGCTCTGTGTATACCAAAGCCATCTTGTCTAAAACCCAGGACTTTTTTCCTAATACTGGTCTTTGGTATGTTCAGCAGGATCTTAAACCCACAACATTATTGTGATTGCTGCACCCAAGGCTATCACTTGAAGTTGTCTTTTCAGTTTGTCAGCAGTAAATCTAGTAATGCATTGTTCCTAGTCAAAATGACCATCACATTTAGCAGGATGCAAGTCTTCATGTATTCCAAGAATCTCATGGACAACTTGTCCATTGCTGTACTGTTCTCCCAACAAATACCTGGGTAATTGAAGTCACCCGTGATAACCAGGTTCTTTTGGCTTAATACTTACTTGAACAGCCAAAGCAAGTTTTTGTCAGCCTCATTATCCTGCTTTGATGGCTAGGAACATCTGCATAAAAAAAGATCCTCTTTTGATGAACATCTGATAGACATTTTGTGGTCTTCATAGGTTACCTTCACACACCTAGATTTCATTTTTATGAAGAACAGCTCCATCTCCTCTTCCTATCTATGCAAAAGAGTTTGTAGACATCTGTTGTGATCTTCCAGTCATGTGAGTCTTCCTTTCTGTGACTCACATTGTAACTCTCAGACTAGGCATGAATCTGCAGTTCCTCTTCTTGTTCAGAATTCATGCTTTAGTATGCACGTACTTGAGGTGGTTGGACTTAGAAATCTTCCTTTGCCAAGTGTTGTGAAGCATTCCCCCCTACTCTAGTACACCTACATGCTCATCCTTGCTTTGCTTATGAGCATTCAGGTGTCACTGCTCTGGATCCTCCTCTAAAGTTATTTAGTTAAAAGCATAATTCATTAAGTCAGCTAATCTGCTAGCAAGGTTAGGTTGTGTGTGATTAGTTTGTTTATCCACTTCAAAACATTTCAGGATTTCTGAGTCCCTTTTTGTTGAACAGATGATTCAGGTCCACATTGTACTAGCAATGAGAGAAATTAACACAAGTCCTACAGGAGTAGATTCATTTAATGGGCTCCTTGAGGTCACAATTAAGTAAGTCAATTCTACATCTAATTGGCCATTGGTACTTGCTACTGTCTTGTGTCTGTGGAGGCAGGACAGACAACAACTCCCCTAAGTGTGCTGGACTATTAAATTAATAGCTCTTAACTGCACTATACATGCTCAAGCTTTGCTGGCTAATAAGAAGGAAAAAAACCATCAGTGGCACAGCCTACAGAAAATGAGAATGTGACAAGCATATTTCATCTTGATGTAAGATCAGACACAAACATGATTCACACAAGAATTTTTTTTTCTGGTCAGATAATCAGTCACTGGAACAACTTCTGCAGGGATGTGGCAGAGTTCTCATTGCTGGAGATTTGTAAGCTGCAGTGGAAAAGGTTGTTAGATAATCTTATCCAGGCTCCCTTTTCCACAAAAAGTTAGACTGGATGATCTCTTGAGGCTCCATCAACCTGTTTTATGATTCTAAGATAGTATGGATTTCTTAAGACAAAGATCAGGTAACTCTAGGGATAAGAGAAATAAAGAATGCAATAAATTCTTTTCTAGAAAGAAGAGAACCGTGCGAAACATCTATCAGAAACATGAACAAACTTCCCTCTTTTGATTCTTCATCTCTGGTACAATTTTTGCCATGAGAGTAAAATAGAAATATTACTAGAATAATGTCAGAATTGTTTATGATTCATGAAAACAAGCCTTTGGAAAAAAAAATTATAAGCTTAACATATCAGCCTCCTGCATCTACACTGACAATTTCAGAACAGGCTAAAAAAATGAGATGCACAAAACTCACTCAACTGAAACTTGAATTGGGTGCCTACTGCCTTTATGTCTGTGGAACGTGAACTGTGGGTATCTAGAGAACTTTTGAAGCATAGGTGATATGAAGACAAAAAAAGATAGATTCGACCTTATCTTTCAGTAGTCAGTTAAATTGCTCACTAGGAACTGAAACAGCAAAGAAAGAATACATTTTTAATCAGCCATCACAACTGGACAACTCTTCAAAGCAGAAAAGGGGCCATTAATGTACTTCACACTGAGCTCTACTGGCTTCAAAATCAGTGATATAAACACAGAACTTTTCAATCTGAGAAAATTTAATTTCTACATTGTGAAGTATTCCACACGAAAAGGAAAGATTTTGTTGTTGTTGTTGTTTTGGGTTTTTGGTTTTTTTCCCTCCAATAGAAAACAACAGAAAAGACCTGCCATTAGAGAAAAACTAAAGGATGTTTTGGCATACTTCATTATTAATGCAACAGTTACTAGGCATATAAATTCTTGAAGGATTTGCTTTGGCAAATCATACCTATGCAAACTTACGCATGTTTCATACAAAAAACACATAAATAAACCTCTGGATCTTGAAGTTAAGCAGGTATTTTAGTCACTTACTGAACCTGAGTCAAAGCAATTACAGGTGAAAAAGCCCATCAGAAACAATTTGACAACTTACTAAGTAGACATCCAAAACTGAAGCATTATCATTTTCCATTTCCAATGTGCTCTGTTCTGAAGTCAAAAAGATGGCACTGTCTCCCAAAGTGAATGTTGAACTTGAAGGTAACCCTTTACTGCAAAGAGAAGGGAGAGTACAATCAACCAAATGTCCAAGTTACAAAGCTCAGTCATAAATGAAAATTTAAAAGTAAGTTTCTCTATTAAACATAAAAAAAATGTTGACAATGGCTAGATAACTGGAATCTCATATCTGACTAATTGTACAGAAACCTCAGCTTTTTCTTTTCCATTTACTAAAATTTTATCAGAAATTAATGCTATTCCTGAACTTCAATATTTATTTAATGAATGAAATTATGTCACAGTAAATGTCACATAATTTCATTAATCTCAAGATACATTACTTCCACATTATACGTGTTGTAAATTTTGGCAGCATTTTATAATTCAAAATAGGGAAAAAAACAGTAAGCAATTAGGCACATCGTAACATTAGTAACATTGGACTTTTCCATGCAGATACAGATCACTAGCAGCCATAAGTTCAGAAGGAAAAGTGGGAGAACAAAAGTGTATTTTAATTAGTACTCCTGTGCAAGAAAGTGATGTTTACAGAGCAGATGCACTCCATTATTAATTGATTGATTTTTTCTTCTCTGCCTTAAAGAAATAAAGCAAAATTGCAAATGTAATTCCACAGAAGCCTCATTTTGTAACAGTTGGTCAACGAAGCTGAAACTCTCAAAGCTGTTTTAATGGAGTTGAATGTCCCCTACTGCACGTCTTGACTACCTGCCAGAAATTAGGCTCCCAGCTGCCTTGAAAACTCAACTGTCAGTTGAGCAGAGACATATTTTAGGAGTCCTTATCTATTTGCAGACAAGGTGAAAAACAAAAATTCTGAATTATAACTTGGTATGGAAACATGGTTACAGCCATCAATCCAGATGCGATTAATTTCCCCCTCCCTTTGCATTATTTTAAGTCTATTTCAGATGGGACAGAACTTCAGAAAGGGCAAAACTAGCATGCAAAGTTCAACATGCAGAAACTAGCACGTAAAGTTGAGATTCAAATGCTCAACAAAATAATGAATCAATGTCATACTGCAACAGAACTTTGCATTCACCACATTACAATGTTCCTCTTATCATATAATGCACTGGGCATTTTTTTTAAAAAGCAAGACTATTTCTCTTGCACTAGGATGGCCCAGGTCCCACTGACTTAGCATGATTCTCATATGTGTAACTTGAATTCTATTGAACACTGTAAAAGAGTGAAAACAAAAATCTTGTAATAAATGTCTTAACAGTGATACACATGATGTCAGCAGTTGGTAACTGAAGCTCAAATTTCTTCAATAGCATCATCATAGCTGCATTTATTGCCAGTTTTAATGCAGCCTGCTTTTAATGAGACTGATAAGGCAAAAACATATTGGGGTGGCACAGGAGAGAACAAGTGAAATCCCACCCCCCCGCTCCCCCCCAAGTGTTTCAGAAAGAACAATTCAGAGGAATAGGGTTTTAATACAGTTTCTACAGTGCACTGAATTCTCATCATTAATTCTCAGGTTGAAAAAGAAGAGCTAAGCCAAAAATAAAAAAGCACTTTTACTTTCTCTTATTCAGTAATGACCAGCCACAAGGAGCATGCTCAACTATGCTGTTGCCCTCCTCTGGCTAAAAAATTCTATTTGATCTTGTTTCTTAATTAGGAAAAGAAAAAAAAAAAAAAAACAAACCAAAAATAATTCCATCATTAGAGGACTGGGAAAGCTTTGTTTTACTTTAAGCCACAATTACATGTTACTTTAATCATGGTCAAACTTTCATTCCCATGGGGACACCCCTAGTGTCTCACTGCATCTGTTCATAGTATTTAAGCATTCTTTTTCTTCCACCCAACCGTTTATTACAAGAAGCATGTGTGACTTTAATCCACTTTGAATCAGATTCAGACAAAGTTGTCTAAGCTTCAAAAGCTAACTGTAGTGTGTGGACAGACAGAACACTGAAACTTAACACAAAACAGAAGTTTGTTTACGTAGAACACCAACTGGCAAAAGGGGTGCTTAATATTCCTTACAACAGAAAAGCCAGTATTTGTAAATCCCTGTCACTGGAAAAAACAGCAGAACAGCATTTCAAACTCTGGACGCTTCAGGAAGCTTGACAGTATAAGAGAAAAAAACCCACAATCCCTCAAAGCCTTCCAAAATTTCAAGTGGTCTCCACTGAGAAACAGCAACACAAACAAACAAAATTGGAAAATATACAGATGAGAAGGAAGAAGAAGAAAGAGAAGGCAGAAGTCCAGACTACATATACATCCTACAGAAATGAGGCAGAGAATGCATAAAGAGAAAGAAGAATTAGATTTCATATCGATTTTTTCCCTTAGGCTCAGGTGTATCAGAAGAATTCAGCAGTCCTCCTTATACAGCCCACAGTATCGTGGCATTGCTCTAAAAAGGGAGGTGAAGCACCCCTTTATGCATCATGGGATTTTGTTTGGGTTTGGGACTGGAGAGTCCCATGAGACCTGCTGAAAAATCACTGAAGAAAGACTTTCTGTATTCTTGAAGTATTTAAAACATGAATTTTAAAACATCTACATTTGAAACAGTTTGAAGTATTTTAAAGCAAGTTTCAAACATTTCCAGAAGCCCCATTGACCTCCTTCAGCTCTTTGCAATTCTAAAAGCAATGTCAAGTGAGACAAGAATCATAGTGCTTAGGGCATTCAGATTTGTCATCTTCAATTTAATTTGTCAGTACTTAATAGGAAAACTTTTCCTGGAAGGGGGAAATATCTGCTATCACTTTTGTAAAAACAATCCCTAGTATAATATGTAAGTATTGCATTTCCAAAGATAAAAAACAAATAAACTCTTTCAAAGAAGTGGTTTTGGACTAATAATTACATTTCCTAGTGGAAAACAGGTCCTTTAGGTACTCAAATATCTCTGCACCAAATATAAACCTACTTGAGGAATGGAGAATATTTGAAAATTTTAATAGAAGCAATAAATTGTCAAGTCTGTTATTTTACTAAAGGAATACTCAACATTGCTTATGTCAAAACCACTTGACTGAGAAACAGCTTCATGGAAAAGAAACCAGCTGTCTTCTGACAAACAAGAAAGCCGACATTTACTGAATAGCATATGCCATGATTATTTTTTTCCTCTTTTTCCTTCTGTTTTCCAGGTCCAGTCCTTTTTGCGCTGAAAAATACAGCCATTTCCCCCTCTCCATTGCTCTTTCATTTGTACTAGTTCCTCTTCATGGTGTCTGGATAGCACCTTAGGTTTCCTTTACTTTTTCAACAACTAAGGAATAACTTGGTGAAAATAGTCAGCTTGCAGCCTGGAAAAACATTCCTAATAAGCTATATGTTTATGACTGCTGCTCAGTCTCTCTTTTTCATCACTTTAATCACAAGTCCCCAAAAGCTTCGCATTTTCTATCAATTAATTATGCTAGTTCTGATCTGTACCAAGCTAGCTTTACAAAAGCCCTCCTCACAAGACACAGCCTCAGGAGCTGGCTCCACCTCACCAAGTCACCTCTGTCTGCTTAACCTCAGCAGCAGCAGTTGCTCCCTTTCCACCACAAATGCTGAGCACTCTCAAGGAGAGATGGTGCTGATTGCCTTTCTTATGTTACAAGCCATTTGCCTCTTCTTTGGGAAGACTGGATAACAGAATAACATTCTCTTGGGGAAGACTGGATAACAGAAACAGAGGGTAATTCTGAAGAAAAAACCCAAGCCAAATACGAAATACAGTGTGTGCTTCAAGGTATGCAAAAGTATTACCGTTCTCTGTTTACTTCTTTTTTCCTAGGTGGTATGGGCACATACTGCTCATTAGTAGGAGTCAAGGAGCTGTACAAGTATCACGTTATTACTACACGCAGAGGACTCTCCTCCTATATTACCTTTAACCAGAAATTTCTGACAGATTACAAACAAACTCTCTACTTTGTGCAATGTTACTTTGATGGACAGGGAAAAAGCCTGATGAAGAAGATGCCAAACAGTAATTCTTTAAATAACAAAGCAGAATGTCATAGTGAATTGTGGGGGTCCAGGATATTCCTCTGGACCCTCGATGGGTGAAAAAACCCCCCTGTGAGGCCCCTCTGAGACTCCCGAGTGAAGCCCGGGTGGTCCGGGGGTTGGATCTGACCCCATGGGAGAATCTGCCCAGTCTCAGAGAAGAAATGCA
>WBND01002108.1:12309-24623 GCA_013398595.1 Tychaedon coryphoeus | reverse complement strand
GAATGGGCAAATAAAAAGTACAAGTTTAATGAGATTTTAAGATTCAGCACCTGAATTTTCCCTTTTAATAAGGGAATCTAGAAAAGCAGTTCCTAAGAAAACAACATATCGACTCCCACATTTTTGTTCTGAGGTCAAAGAATCAATTTCTAGGACTATAGAGACCTCACACTATGTTGAAAGGGTTTTATACACCGTCTCAGTTTCAGTCCAATGACCAGAATTTGTATACAATCAAGTATTTTACTTGGTGGTTTTTTTAGGTACAGAAATGGTCAGGCAGACCAGATTTTCTTAACTCTGCCAATCCTGGCACTCAATTTTAGATCTGTCTGTGCTTTCTTAGATCACAACACTCCCAGCAGGATACTAGAGGGAAAGGCCATTAGAAAATGGCACTTAATTTCAATTGGGAAGATTCCTTTCTGTCAAGAGTGTTCTTCTAATTAGCCAAGTATCACAAGTACCACATTAAGAAACCCAGCATCACAAGAAAAAATATATTTCCCAATTGAAATCCTTGAAAATTAACATGAAGAAACAAGAATGACAGGGATATCTACTTGATATCTCTGAAAATGTTTCTGATTAAGCCCTTTCACAAGTACCTCCTGAGCAATGAATAAGTATCTCCTCCATATGTTTTAATTCCTCAGGAGTTCTGAGAGCAATACCAAACACTGTTGGACTTTCACCATTTTTTTTGTGCCCCTTGCCCATCCTCAACATGCACCAAAGTGCCCACTTGCTGAAGCAAGGGAGGGCATAAACAGGAGATTCCTTCAGACAAGATATGGCTATATTCTCCTTTCCATTCTCCCTTGTCTGCAACATGGACAAATTCCTGGTGTCTGTGCTTCAGAGACTAAGCTACTGAAGGTACTGCAACACTCAGAAATGCATTTTAAGTTGAGGTTCTGGCTGAGGGGTGGCCAGCAAGGCACACAGCGATTTTCACTTGGCTGTAAGCTAGAGAGCATATGCCTGGCTAGCATGGGAGTCCAGGGCTCAGCATGGGCTGGCCAGAGGATCAGCTCCACCTGCATCACACATAGCTCTGCAACAGTGTTCCTAGAAACAAGCTCTACCTCAGTTCAGTAATTTAGTCATAACAGCAATTGCAATAGAAGCTAAGAACCTCTCAGACACCTTGGAAAAGTGGGTTTATGGAAAATAAGGTTATCAGACAACCACAAATAGATCTCAGATCTCCCACCTGGCTGCTGAAAGATGCTGCTGCTTTGCCAAGATGCAGTGACAGACCATCTGTTCTTGGTTTCTTGCAAGCAAAGAAAAAAGGTGATCTCCATCAAAGTCTGCTTTATTTCACATCTGCACCAGGTGAGGGATATTAATTCACAAGGTTGGTAAGTGCTTCTCATCTGAGGGGCAGAAATTAAGACACCAAACCACCACTTGACATAGCTGGATCATAACTTTAATCTGTTAACTCTGCAGCTGTAAGGTATATACAAAGCAAGTGCTCAGGTGAAGGAAGAGGATGAAATTCTGGAGAAGAATAACTGAACATAAATATCTTAAGGATTAAGATACAAAAAGCAGCCAAAGACTTAGAGGCAGCAAATATATCCCCATAATGCAGTTCAGGAGTTCCCCTCATGAAGGAAGTCACAAGTCACCCACAATGTGTATGTAACCTTTGTGGACAAACTGAGTCCAGTAAGATCACTAGGTACTCTTGCTATGATCTTAAAAATGGATCTATGTAGAAAATGAACAACTGAGACTAGGAACAAACACCTATTAACTGTTCTTTGGTAATTTATTCACCTTGGACTAACATCAGCAGCACAGATGAGGGGAACCAAACAAATGGACTCATTTTATCGCAATCCCAGAAAGCGCCCAAGGAGAGCACTACCAATTCTCCCTACCAGACTTGACTGTACAAGGGAGAAAACTGGAGGAATTATCAGAAATAAGGTGAAGAGGGTGAGCACCACCCTCATTTCTCTGCTCAAGCCAACATTGCAAAGTAGCTTCTGCTTCCTTAGGAAGGTCTATCACATAACACCCAATTGTTACTGAGACATTGCTACCCAGTAGAATCTATGATTCTATTCTTCACCTCATTCCTGGTAATTCCTCCAGCTTTGTCCCTTGTACAATCAAGTCAGCTAGGAAGAATTGTATTACTAAACCCATAGTTAAGTCATTTGGTTTGATTACCTGTGATTATGAATACTAAAAATGCAATACCCAAAGATACCCGAATTAACATGGTAGTCTACTGAAAAGAGCTGAGTGATAAAATTAACTAGTTCCTACACTCACTGGCAGCACAGAAGATCCCACATGACTGAAAAATTAACAGCAAGAAGAAAAGTCCAAAGGTCTGGTATAATTAAAGTTCTTTTCCCTGCTTCAAGTGCCTAATGTGAAATAAACTAGAGTCTGTTCCCCCCCAGAAATAGACTGCTACTGTGTAATCCTCCCATTAGTGAACTACCTCCCATTAGGGCAACTGCCCAGTTCTCTGGTCTGAGCCAGCCTCAAAGGTCTACCCAATTAAAAAAAAAAGCAAATTAAAGGTCTCAAGCATGGCTTGACAAAATGCCAGCAAGCCCATTTCTGCTTAACAGAGGTCACTTCTGCAAGTACAATATTGCTACAGTAAAAAACTGGGATGATTTGGGGTGGAGGAGGCAACTCCAAACAGACCATTCAGATGGGCAGGAAAGAGCAAGGAAGGGAACTTGTTAAGAAACATTCAAAAGACAGCCTGAAAATGCAAATGCCACTGGGTCTCAGCAGAGCACAGCGAGACACAGTGAGCACAACTCAGTCACCAGACTGAATTTCATGTATCAGGGGTATATCTGCTATTTGAACACCGGGGTGCACTCAACTTGCCTCCATGAAGAGATGAGAGATACCCTGCTGTACAGTCATTTCTGCACTTCAATGGAAAACCACTGCTTGTCTCACCATGATCCTGGATTTCCACTTATTTCTAAACCAGTAGGGCAATAAAATCAATTTAAGTAAGAAAACCTGTATTTTTATCCTATTTCTCCTATGAGTTATAGTTGGACAGTTGGCATATCACCACCTTTCTCTGCCTCTTTTTCTAACCTTGACTGGACCAAAAGTGACATATGACCAACAACAAAATATTCTGAAACTTAACATCTATAATGCTATAGTGCTACAAGCATTTAAAACCACTCAAACAGGCTAGAAATTAAGTTCTCTCTGGCCCAATTTGTGTTCTTGCAGCACTGTATCTAGTTTGTTCCCAGTTTTTTGGGGGGTTTTTCATACAGCAACAAGGATGGCTCCCTCCCCCATAAGAAGTTATCTTTGCAAGAAAGAACCATGAAAGCAGAATACACAGAAGCATATGAAACTTAAGAAATTTTACATCATTGCCCAGATTCTTCTGAGAATTGTCCAACGCTTCCTATGCAGAAAAAAGGTGAGGAAAAGGGCACTCACACTACCAGGTTTTAAGACCACACACTGAGGTATTTGTGGAGATCAGTTGGCAGAGAGGGACACTTTCCAGGGGTGCCAAGGTGACCTCTTCAATAACCTAGAGATTGCTGACTCTGCAGAAAGATCAGCCTCCATGTTTAGAGGCTAAAGCTTAGTCCATAAAAATACCCTTTTTGTCCCCTCACCAGACCTGGAATATGCTTCAAATTTATAGATCAACATCAGGGCTAGGGTTTACCAGATCAGTAGTTTTCCTTTGGCACTGGTGACACTAAGCGCCTAACTAGTTGTTTCAGCAGAATTAGAGGACACTCAGAGTCAAGTGTCTAGTTTCTTTAGAGGAAAGGGAAAAAAAGGCACCTCAAACCAAGCCAAACAAAATAACTAACCAGAAATTGTTCCCTGTGACTGTGATCTTACATGGTAGCTGGAGGAATAATCCTAGAAATACACATCCTGCCATACTTCACCAAGATTTGTTTTTCTCTGTATACTTCCACCGTTCAAAACCCCTAAAATAACCAAAGCAGTAAATTGCCAGCACAGAACAACACAGGCA
Source organism: Tychaedon coryphoeus (assembly GCA_013398595.1). Classification (NCBI taxonomy): domain Eukaryota; kingdom Metazoa; phylum Chordata; class Aves; order Passeriformes; family Muscicapidae; genus Tychaedon; species Tychaedon coryphoeus. Next base: position 20,605 of record WBND01002108.1, on the reverse strand, counting down.
CCATTACATGTTTAAAAAACAATGAACAACTCTAAATAAAATATGAGAGCTACTCCATAGTTTATAATTTCACCATGAACTGATTCAGTTTAAGCAATCAACCCAAAAGGGAAGTAGAATTATGAAACACCACAAAATGATCTGTATGTGAAGTACCCATGTCAGTGCTTAGTGTGAGTAAATTATTCTTCTGAGACAGGTGCATGTCAGGAGACATCTTAACAGGATTTTTCACCAGGATGAGAGGGAACTGCATTCCTTGCAGGATTTTCGTCCAAGTGCCCACTACCAACCAGAACTTAAGCCCAAGTCTCACTGCTTGGCATTCCTGATGAAGATATAGAGTACAAAGATGAGAGGGACCAAAAAGACATGTGGACTAGCTCTAGGCAATCTTGCAGGAACTGTATATGGGACTAGAGCTACTCTACAGCGGTGGCTGTGATCTCCAGCAGACACAGAACAGAGCATGTCCCAGCTTTGTCATTCTCAGCTTCAGCCAACTACCTATTTAGCACCAAAGCAGTGAGATATGGGCGCACACTGCTCCACTGGTGACAAGGGCATGGGAAAGGCATTCATCCCAGCAGAGGACAGAGGTGGCAGTAACAAGCCAAGCTTGGTGCCTGCCAAAAGGCTAGGAGGATCACAATTGAGTCCTGCATTTTAGTGGGTACTAGGTAAGACCATCACCCTGGAATGTACATGATTCACGGCTGGACCTGAAGGGCATTGGACCTATTCTCCCCACCGAGTCCCACACGAAGTTTGTGGGAGTTTGATTGCAGAAGGCAGCAGGGGATTCGAGGAAAACCTGAGCCTCTCCTACAGCAAGCAAGATGACAACAGATGCTGCTAGTTCAATGTGAGCAAACAGCAAGTTATCTTGCTACATGGAAAGCTTCCAGCTTGCATTAGACAAGTCCAAGATGCACTCTTTAACCTCAAAGAAAAAAAAACCCAGTTTATTTATTCAATTGGCATATTAGAGGAGATGGCCAACCAGAACAGCTAAAATGGGAAACGTTTCCACAACCTGGGACAAAAAGATGTCCTGAGTTTTAGGCAGTTTATGAAGAACTCATGAGCTACCACAGCAGCATACTAAGGAATCTTGACTCATCTGGAAAATTGATAGATTTAGTTCATTTTGAAGGACAAGAACACTCATGTCCCTAGCCCCCATAGCCCCCATTTCCTCTCAGCACCTCTGCAGGTCCTCAGTGTAATGTCATCCCGCAATAGCCACAACGCAGAACAGCCTATACAAACTCCAGTTATGCAAGCTGATACCAGGGAGAAGCAGAAAAGGAACAGTGGATAAATTTTCTTTTGGCACTGCTGAAAACTTTAATTGAAATACAAATGCATTTTTAAAAACTCCTGCACTTTGGGCTTGATGGGCAATACCCCAGGGGAATCTGTCCCTGGGCTCCAATGAATACATATCAAAATGACCACACTCCTCTATGTATAAATAGTGTCATTAGACTTGTACTTTTAAAAAATAAGATTAACCCAGACTAGGGCCAGGTTCTACAGATAAGCTACTACTTTATCTCCTACAAATATTTTTAATATTTTTAATATTTTTAATATTTTTAATATTTTTAATATTTTTAATATTTTTAATATTTTTAATATTTTTAAATTACAAGTAGTCCTCACTGCAGGTAATGGAATTGACACAAAATATATGCAGACACACAGCCCCTAGACTTTCATAGAAAGTCCAGAAGCAACCATGCTCTAAGAAAGAAATCCTATGTCACAGGAAAGAGGAGGCGGCACATGGCCAAGATAGCCTAAATGTGGGGCAAGAGTCATTTGGAGTAAATACAATAAAAAAAGGATTTAAAAACCCTTCATATAAAAGATCAAGGAGGTTAAAGCAAAAATAATGGTTCAAAAAGATGTACAAGACCATTGGAAACTAACAGAAAACTCTGCCAAAAAATAACTTGCATTTAAACCAGAAGTCAATGGCATCACACAATTTTGTTTTTAAAATTGTAAAGTGGAAATCTGTGTCAAGATCAGCATTTATGAAGAGTTATCATTAGCTCCAGAGACCAGCATAATTTCCATGAAGTCCTGATGGAAGAGGGCCTCCTGCCACAAACAGTTTCGTTCCAGATGAGTCGTAGCAGTGGGTATAAACAGCATTTGGGAAGAAATGTATGTCAGAAAAATAATTTCTCCAGGTTTCATCGTGATTCTGTTAAATGAAAGTTTAGATTATTACTGCTGCCAAACAAACCCAAAACCTTGTTTCACAAAAGCAGAAGGTTGTTTCCAGAGTCTAAAAAGGGATCTTCTCTGTTAATATTCCTGAAGCTTCAGACAGATCAATAACAAAGTTGTCCCGAAGCTTTTTCTGGGGACATTGGGGCCAAACATTGGAGGGGGGAGATGAAGGGTACGGAAGATATCAAGTTTCATTAGTTTTTAAAGTTACATCACAATGATACAAAGGATAATGGAGAAAAGTTAGACAAAGCCATTAACTGCTTTATGATAACATACAAGAAATTGAACTCAAGTGCCTGCCATGGCATTACCTCAAGAGGACAGTTTCTAATACTGCACACAATTAAATCTCTCTCGCTTTGTGTACCACATTAGAGTAGCACATTTTTAAATGAAAGACAATTTTGTGTTTGAGGTTCTGAAAACTAGAAGTTAGATTACATTAGAAAATATAAAGATATAAAATCTAGTTCATTTATGAATCAGTGCATAAGAAAAGCAGTATGCCTTACCCATGAGCAACCAACCATTCAATACCCTTTCATAAAGCTTTTATAGAGAGCAATACTGCAGCACTTCTTGCTTTTCAAGATTACAGTTATTAGTTACATGATCACTGTTTGACTAGGACACATTTCATATAATAGCTTCCATTACTACAAAAAGAATCAGTGTAAACTCCTGTGCAAAGGGTTTCCTACAACTACAAGCTACTCACCAGCCAACCTTTCCCAGTAGTCAACTTTAAAATTTCACTTCCTCCTAATTTTTGCTTCTGTCCATAGCAGGCATGTGGGGGCTTTTCATCCAGGAACCTCTGGGCTCGGATATCATAAAACAATAGGGAACCTTGCCCCGTTCCCACTGTGATGATGTGCTCATAGAAGCTCACTGATCGAATACCTGTCAAAAAGAGAAGGGACATACAATGCAGTAAGGAAAATGGATGCTTTGGCTCTGCAGTGATGCTGCTTGATGTCTAAAATTTTCTTTAAGAGGAACTACCTACTAATAGTATTCTCCATAACACACAAGTTCAGACCACACACTGCTATGTAGCAGTGCAGACAAATCTCATTGATGCTATTGAAACAGCAGCTTCAATTACATATACTACTTCCTTTCTCCTCTGGTGCCATCAAACACACTGATGATGTGTAGTAAGAAGCTTAATTCTCAGCAGGCCCCAGCTCTGACAGATAAACAAAGACCACGAGCCATTTAGGATCAAGAGTAGTTTTGCTTTGTTCACAAGCCTCTAAGTGAACACACCATGAGTATATGGGCAGCAGACAGAAGAAAGAACATCACATTGGTTCCCTCCACAAGCTCACACCCTATCTAGCTATCTGCCAAGATGTGATAAGTGACTACGTGAGAAAAATTACTGTCCCAGCTGCTATCAAGTGCATTTTGCTGGTCAAGAGGCTAGCTGTAAGCAAGTATAAGCACTAGTCACTTTGCTGCTAAGACAGATCAGTATTTTAAATAATTTTGAGGCTGTCCCTGCTCAAATATTCTCATACCAGCACACCTTACTTCATAGCTAGTACTTTTAGCACTTCACCCATCAATAAAAACAGACTAAGTATAAAAGCACCGCCATGTTACACCAGCACACGGGAAGCTACAAGTTTCCAATCCAAACAAAACATTCTAATACAATTCAGTTATGCCATTAAATTGAGCAAAAGAATACATTTTGTTTTCACAAAATCTTAATTTGAAGCCTCATCTTCAGATTAAGCTTCCTTCCCTTGGAAATAGTTTTGAGAAGATTCTGTATGTAGGAATTTGCAAAATTTCCTGTCATCTCTATTGTGCAAAAGGTTTGTTCTGTATAAGTACTCTAACACTAGCAATTCTTCTGTGCAGATTAAACCCCACCACATCTATGCTTCTCTTTGCTGTACAACATGATGGCAGGTTATAAACCCTACAGCTTTTTAAGCCCTCTTTAAAGTACCACTGAATTACAGCCTAAACAAGCACTCAAACAGGAAGGGAAAAGAGTGAGTTATGCCAGCTACATCCACGTGTCAACTGCTGTCACTGTATCAAGTGGGCCTGAACATCACAAAACTTGTGTGACATACTGGAATACACCGAGCAGTACATGTGACAGCAGACATCCAAGAGGTGTAGATGCAGTTTACCCTTCCCCTCTGTACAGAGTCCTAACTAGAAACACATCCTCATTCTTCCACCTCCACAACCTGATGCTACATCCACAGCCACCAGCATCTGTTAAACACACTTAGAACAGGCAAGGTCACATTGCTATGTTCTAGATATGAGGTGAAGTCTTGGCTGCAGGCTTAATAAGTGGGAAACCATTGTGCAAGTCTCACACCTGCTGAATCTCTAATTCAGAGGACTACAAATGCATCTGAGCAAGTTGGGAGACATCTCTTCCCCTTCATTGTTGTCCCGAACCAGGTTCTTTCACCTGGTGTGCAGGAAGCTGATTCCCACAGAGTATGTATTTGATTTATTTACAGCTCTGAGCAGAAAGGGGTGCTGGGTTGTAGATCCACAAAATGAGCACACTGAGGCACACAAAGGCCTACTTATAAGGTTACAATGTTAGGCTATTAGCACATCTTACTTAAGCTACTTGCCCAAGTTTCTATTGGCTTATCTTTTCTCTGCTTCAATTTAAAGGCATAGTGTCCCAAGAAATCATGGCACATGCTCGATGAGTAGTGGTCTTTTTGTGAGTAGAGGGTGCCTGAGCTAAGGGTGTGTTTTTTATTATTATAATGAGCAAAGTTCATCACTAGGGCAAGTTCTCACCACAGAACCAGTCAAAACCAGGGGTTTGTTGGCTCATCATTAAACATCCTGTATAAGAAAGGTATTATCTTCTTTCTTTTCCTCCCTCTTCAATGACTTAGTCCATCAATTTTCTGTCTTCTATATTCCCATGGTTATTGCTTCTATTGCTTAACTGATTTGGATGGAATATGAAAGAGATGGCATATACTTTTCAATGCAATTAATTAATAAAAAACTATAAAATACAGAACAACTGTGAATCTTTCTCTAATAAAAAAAACTGAAGAAAAACTGAAGGAATCCATTATGTACCCACTACTAAGTGGATGTTTATAACAGAATTTCAAGAACAGCACTTCAAATTGGCTCCTAAGGGGCTAAAGTACCTCAGATTAATAATTCCCATTAAACTAAAAGCACCACCTGTGCCTAGAACTGATCACAGTATGCTCTTCTACATTCCCAGGACTCTACCACCTGTAGGCCTGGACTATTTGGGTCAACAAATTGAGTCTTACTCCTGAGAGGCAGGGAGCTCTACAAATTCCGGAAGGAAATGAAGATGCAGTAGTATGTCCTGCACAAAGAGTAGACACAGTCTGTGCTGTGCAAGCTCTGTCCCCTGCATTAACATTGCTGCCTTCAGGATTATAAAGTCAAGGGCACACAACATTGCTCTGCAGGCTAATCAAGCAGAAAGCAGTCACTCTCACAGATCAAGAACTACAGTCCAGGGCCCGCACTTTCCCATACAGCTGCTAAGAAAAGCAACTCTTAAAAGATACACTGAAAAGCATTAGCTACCTTCTCACATAGACCAGACAGGGTTACACTAGGTAAAAAACACCCCCAGTTTCAGTCTTACTAAGTGACATTTCTCTGATCTGCTTTCTGTATACAACACTAATGAACTGCAGTTAATATGGACTTACCATGTCCAGCAGTTGCATTTAGAAGCTGAAAGCACATTCAAGTAACACTTCAACGCACTTAAAAGTCAACCCAGATTTTAGTCTGCAAATCAATAAACAGCCTACTTTCTAGAGGTGTTGCACCACTCCAAGTCCCAGTGAGATCAACAGAAAGTTGAAACACTCAGTATCTTGGAAATTAATATTACTTAAGTGCCTCTACTGATGCCTCAAGTTTTAGCTTTTATATTTTTCGGATTCTATACTGCCTTAGTATGTGACTCTGAACTTCATATAAAATGTTAGCAAGTTCTCTACACAGTTTAGTTAGACAAAACAATCGTTTTCCAACATGAAAACCAAAGACACCATTGCAGCTTCAGGCCCAAAAAGTGTAGACAACAGCAAATTGAAAAGAAAAATCTAAGAAGATGAGACTTCATAACCTGAAGTTGTAATTAGATAATTAATCCCAATATGTAAATAAACCAAAACTCATAAAAGTATAAAAACCTCATAAGCAGTCATCCATCTTGCATCCATCTTGAGTAGAACCACAGCCGAGCTCTTGTACTGCCCAAAGTATATCCTTTGAAAGCCTTTAAATAAATGCCTACTTTATTCCTTTAACATTGTCTAACCTCTGTTCCAGGTCAACCTCTCAAGGCATCACCACCACCACCACACAAACACACACGCACAAAACCTACTATGCAGAATAGAAAACAGTATTGAACAAAGGTTTTCTCTAGACATGAACTAGCACCCCAGAGATACTCCCTACACATAGGTCATCCCCTCAGCAGGGATGATCACATAATTCAAGACAGAAGTTTTTAGCCACCAGTCACCACTGGACACCACACTCCAGTGTCCTGGTATTTCTTCCCTATGATACTGAAGGGTGTCAGTGTCAGGACCTTCACAGAGCCCTCACTGACAGTGGGTCAAGGCAAGGGGTGTTGCTGGTAAGATGTTCAAGTGACAAACATGAGCTGGTAAATGACCTTTTCTCATATTATAGAAACTTCTGTGTCTGAAAGAAGCAGACCCTGACATTTATCTAGACAGCACTGTTCAAAGTCCAGTAATCACATACATAAAAATTTCCTAATCCTTGCCTACATGCATTTTTTTTATAAACTTGCCCAATGAAGAGATGAATGCCTAGAGTCAAGTTAAATAAGGACTGCAACTTATTACTCTGGGACTAATATGGTTTCAAATGGGCATCACAGCACAGTGCCTTCTCATGACTGAAAATAAAGGGTATGGGAAGAAGCTTATGGGACCATGTACCCTGCAAACCCTCAGGCTTGACCCAGATGTAAGGTCCAATTGGACATACTACATTCACATCAGAAAAGGAAAACAGCACTAAAATCTGCAAACTTTTGAGTAAACTTTTGTATATCTAAAGCAAATAAATACACGCTGACAGGTGTCTCACTCATGACTTTAAATTTACAAAGCAAACATTCACTCACAGCACTGACTCCCAATATGATAGGACAGAGCAGACAACGTTTTTTTTTCTGTCCCCAGAGAAAAATGAGAGAAGAGACAGTATTAATAGTTGTACAAAGACTGGATTTGCTTTGAAATGAAGTAAAACAGAAGAGGACACAGTAAAAAATAAGCAGAAGGAAAATGCACAGTGAAGTCCAGTAATACATAAAATGCACACTTTTAAAAGTTCAGTAATATTTGGATGGTGTGCAATTTAGTTGATCATAAAAACACTGATGTTGTCCTTCATTAGATTTTAGAGTTGCTTTTACATTTGGTTTGTTGGTTGCTCAAGGAATAATGTCATAAAAGCAAAACCTATATATGCTATTAATAATTTAGTCTATCACATGAAAAAACCCTTTGTATTTATTGGAAGCTTATTTACTGCAGTCTTAAAAGCTACTTCTGCAAGCAAACCATTTAAAGCACCCTTTGACAAGTTTCTTACCACTGCCTCGTTCTTTGGAACAGACGGATTTAACATTGTGAGAAGGCTGCCTTGGATCCAGAAAGGAGACATGTGCCTGTGATCCTACAGCATACACTGACCACTCTTGACCATAAGCCAAACACACGTTCTCCCTGCAGTATGGCAACTTTGTGGAAAGTAACTAGAAACAAAGGAAAGACAAATCAACATATTATGAAAAGAGAGCAAAACACTAATAATTAATTCTGTAAACTATGTTAAAGGAAGTTGCAGTGAAAAACACCAAAATGCAGCTAAAAATAAGTTCATCACAACAATAGAAGTTTAAGAGAAAAACAACCTGACTCAGAGAAAAAACAACCCCTGAATACTAGATGCCTTATCTGAACAAAACTGAGATGATAAAGGCTGAACC
>WBND01002108.1:0-10125 GCA_013398595.1 Tychaedon coryphoeus | reverse complement strand
ATAGTGGGGCTGTGCTTTCACCCCTGGGGCACGTGGTTCCAGGTGTACTGGATGCCCCTCCAGGTAAAAGCAAACTGGGGCCTGCACTCTGCTGCTAAAGGAATGCAGAAAAACACATTGGCAATATTGATGGCGGCACTACTTTGCTCCCTTGGATTCCAGTTTGTACTGAAGTTCCAGCATACCTGGCACAGCAGCACTCAGTGATGGTGTGACATAGTTCAGGCCACAATTATCCATTGTCAGTCTACATTCTCTCTTGGACTTATGTACTGGACATATGGGGCTATTAAAAGGTGAATGGGTCTTGCTGACCACTCCCTGCCTCTCCAGTTCACAAATCATCTTGTGGATGGGGGTCACAGAATCCCAGTTGGTACAGTATTGTCAACAGTGCACTGTTGTGATAGCGATCAGTACCTGTTGTTCTTCGACCCTCAGCAGTCCCATAGCAGAAGGATCCTCTGAGAGACCAGGCAAGGTATTCAGCTGCCTAATTTCCTCTGTCTTCACAGCAGCTATCTCAAAAACCCAGCAATGTCCTTTTGGGTCCTTGAAATACCCTCTCCTGAGGTAATCTATGCCAAGGATACACAGGACCTCTGTGCCAGTCACAATGGGGTATTTTTGCCATTAATTCCCAGCCAGGCTCAGTTCAGCTTCCAGTACAGTCAGGTGTTGGGATCCCCCTGTTACCCCAGAAATAGAGATGGATTCTGCCCCTACATATCTCAATGGCATCAGAGTACATTGTGCACCAGTGTAAATTAAAGCATTGTACTCTTGTGGGTCTGATGTGCCAGGCCATTAGATCCACATAGTCCAGTAGATCTGATTACCCCTTTCCTTCACCGGGCTGGAGGCAGGGCCCCTCTAGTTCTGGTCATGGTACTCGTTGCTTACTTCTTATAAATAGGATCAACCATATGTCCCTTCAAGAGGTTTGGAAGTAACATCAGCACCTTCCATTCTGTCTGAGGACACTGCCCACTGGAAACTGGAGCAGAATTTTCCTTGAACAACTTCCCATGATGGTTGTTCTTCCTCTCAACTCACATACTCATGGCTCCTAGGGTAGAGGTGGGTTTTCCATCCCACTTCCTCATGCCCTCTCTGTGGTCATGCAGGTAAAACCACAGGTTTAACACCTTGTGGTGTATTCCCCCTCTCTCTTGAGCAGGGGCGTGCTTGCTCTTAATAGCAGACACTCTGGCCTATACTGGCATGGCACAGGACGTTTCCTCTTTAAACTGCTTTCCAGCTGTTCCTGGACAGCTGAGATGCAGGCCCACAGGGAGGAAGAGAGACTTTCCTCATTTTGCTAGAGTTGGGAAACCAAATTATCCACTGTTTGTTCTCCTTCTGCCCATGACATTGTCACTGTAAGGCTAGGAAGCGGTGAAAGAATACAGCAACATGACTCCTTCCAAGTAGCAAGAAGAAGTGATTTACTGAAAAGCCATGGCATATATATATAGGATAGATCGTGAAAAACAAAGTAGAAAAGACTCATTGGTCCAAGAAGGCAACATCTCTTTGAAAACATGCTTTCTGCAAAATATCACGAGACACTCACACAGCTCGGTGGTCAACACCAGGTGTTTATCTGTGTTGTTCTTCCTTCCCTTGTTTTGTCTCTGAGAAAGATCCCCAGCCTGGAAAAAGTCCGAGCTGAAGCTGAGAAAGACAACAGCCTGGGAAAAATCCGGGCTGAATTTTTCCACAAGCCTTCAGCAGTGTCCACATGACATCACTGCCAATGAGTCGGCATATGGCAATGGTGTGCTCCATAGGAACTTCCACCACATGAGCTGTGTGCCCTAGACTTCATCTGGATCTACAGGGGACTACTTGTTATTTGAATCTCTATAGAGTGCCTCCAGCACAGCTAATTCTCTCATGGCTAATTTTCTCAGATACTGGATACCTTGCTCCATGGTGTTCCACTTGTCTTGGTACACTGATAGATCCTCCTTGAAAAGATACCTTTCCCTCACACTTGACAGGAGTTGCCTCCAGAGGCTAAGGATTTCTGTCCTTTTCCCAATGCTGTTGTCAATGCCTGCATCCCTGGACAGGGATCCCAGTTGCTTGGCTTCACTATCCTCTTAATTTCCAACTGTGGGTTGTGCTATCCCAGCATCGGAGCAGCCAGATCACCAGGGGCTCACCCTACTGGTGGCTGAAATATTTTCATATATCTCACAGCTCACGTGGAGATAGGGATTGGGTGATTCTCTCTGTCCCTGCTTCTTCCTCCTGTTCTGAGGGCCCTACTTCCTCTTCATCTCTCACTATGTAAACTGATTTGGTGTTGCATTTCTTTTTCTGTATCGGTATGACTGCTACTGACACGTGTTGTTCCTCTGCTTTCCTCCTCCTCCCCCTGAGGGTGCTGTCTAGTGACGAGCAGTATCTGGCAAAGAGTAGCCAGGGCCCAGCACATTGCATTACTTTGTGCCTCTCTGGAATTACCACAGTATTTTCCTTTCAGATATTCTGCCACTTTATCAGGGTCCTGTTCAGGGGTGAACTTCCAAACCATTGGAGGACAAGTCCTCTGAAACCGTCCCATTTTCTCCCACATTCCATGCCACTCATGACTATCCACCCTCAGGGAAGATCTCTGAATGACCATCCTAGAAGTCTCTTCCATAATTCTAAACATGATGTGGATGGCACTGAGTAGACATAGCAATAAGAACATGCGCCTTCCTTAACATCCAAAGGAAATTCAAAATTCTCACAAGCTGTTGTAACAAACCTGAAGGAGGAAAAGAGTGTGAAAAGCTGGGGGAAATCATCCTCCCCTGTTCTCCCTACAGACTGTGTACAATTATTAATGAATTCCCAGAGGTAGCACCTCTGCAAAATGCTGGAGAGCAGCACTCAAGACACATCCCAAATGACCCTCATTGCCCTTGATGTTATCATGTCATAAATTGATATCCCACAGTACAGCAATAAAGCAATCCTGATCCCTCTCCCTGCTCTGAAAAAGAGCGCCATGAGGAGCACATAGGGGAACATATACAGGGTTAGGTACCATAACCATGTGAACAGACCAAGCAACGTTGTGACCAGTGGCTATGTACCTAATACAAATGCTTAGATCAAATTTGTTTCCAACCCGCTCTGGTCAGATCTGTTGTTATCTCAATGTTTCGTGCCTCACATTGGGTGCCAAATTGACTGTCATGGTTTAGGAATGGTATTTCCCAATTTAGTGTTCCCATTGAATCACCCCAGGCCACAAACTGCTCACTCACTTCCCCCTTTGATGGGATGGGGAGGAGAATTGGAGGCAAAAAAAGGTGAAGATCATGGGTTGAGATAAGAACAATTTACTAGAAACAGCAATGATATAAAAAAAAATCAAACTAGAACAATACTGATAGCAGTATGTACAAGACAAGCGAATGATTCACACGTGATTACTCACTATGCAGAACCTGGCACCACCCAACCATGCACTCCAGTAAAACTGGAAAAATGCCACTCCCCTCCATCCCCTCTGGACTTGGTGTGAGGTGGTATTTAATAACCCCAGGGTCCAGGCTGTGCCCCTCCTGGCTGCTGCAAAAATTAACCCTGTCTTGGCCAGAACCAGGACAGTGTTTTACAAACACTGCTGCTCTTTCTTCAAGCATTTATAGGAAATAAAGAATAGTGAACAGCCTTCAATGCAAAGCAATATTTTAAGTTTTACACCAACAGAAAAGCACCTTTGATAGTGTGTGCTCTGCTTTCCATAGATGAAAATACCCATCCAAGGACACAGCTCCCAGTTCCTATTATGAAAAAAAAAAAGAAAGTAAGAGTTAGTTTCTGTATTATAGATATCCTTGAAAACTCACACTCCAGGTTGCTTCTCCAGTATATTTGATTTAGATTACTCTTTTTTTTTCAAATACATATGGACAATTTTAGGACTACTCAACTGTCTTGCTTATCTTACTGACCTTGTTCTTATTGTTGAAAGCCAGTGCTCGTACTTTGCAGTTGTCAGGATTGGTGTTCTCCTTAGGAATATCCTTCAGAGCCCTGTGTGTTATGTGGGCATAGACAGGAACTTGAGAAATATTATGCCTGGCATCACTTTTGGACAACACATCCTCTGTGACTTCCCAGAGACCCATTGAACCATCCCGGGAACCTGAATAAGTAGTCCATAACAGCATTTCACATATACATAATTCCCCTTTTTAAAAAATGAACTGCAATAAACAGTGAGGTCTTAAAGAAAGAAAGGATACTTTATTTAATCTAACTGAACACACGGTTGATGCCTATATATTAATTATTTTTAACAAAATCATGATTTTACTGAGCTGTTAAGTTAATAACGTTGTGAACTTATTGTCAACTGGTTTGCCTACATGGTTTCCAAGCAGCTAGATCACCTAATTTGTTTTCAAACTGATTAGGATGCATCAAAAAACCACCATCCTGTACAACAATCACCATTAGAGATTCACATGTAGAATAAACTCAGAGGCAATTGAATAACCTATGTGTTCAGCCTGAGTCTGGTTTACCAAGGCCAAGATTGACAGTCTGTTAAATCAATACAAAAACCTACAGGAAAACTCAGTTTGGTTTATACCAATTCTAGATAGTTTGATTTCTGACAGTATGTTTATGGATATGTACACACACATTAGTGAACTGATAAGAAACATATATTTAAAACCACAATTTGTACTGATTTAAATCAAACCTATTGTTAATTCAACTCATTCAACCTCTTGTTTAAAGAATGTAACACAGGAACCGAGGCCAAACAAGCAAGAACTCATTTTATTTTTCTGCCGAATTAGAAGATAATTATACCAAATATGAATCAGTAAGAGCAACAATACTGGATGAAGAAAGGTAAATGTCTTTGGTTCAAAGATCAATACAGGCTTAATCCAAGGTCCTATACCCATCCCTTCTGGTCTTTAGGCAACTCACTTCCATTTAAGTCAGCTCTGATAGATTTGACATGTACCTCCATTTCTTCCCTACACAATGTGACTTAATGGGTTTTTTAATGCAGATATTTGGGTTAGATAATTGCAAGGATCAACTCCATGATTAGCTATTGTTTTCTTAATATTACTGAATTATCAATTGAAGCATTTGATTTTTATATGAGACTGTTAAGATTTTCTGTCACCTGCAGTTTGACACCTCCTTGTATGGAATACTAAACCCTCTCAGCACAGAAAGACAGTAAACTAATACACTGATTCAATGGCATATTGCTGCTTTTACCCAAGGTAAGTAATACTTTATGAAGTTACACTGATTATCCAACTACAGTGACTAAAAATTCAGTAATTGACCTTTTCTATNCTACAGTGACTAAAAATTCAGTAATTGACCTTTTCTATTACAACTTTCTGTATTAGTTCCCATAGTGTATACCTATATATATACATATACATACACACACAACTTTACTGATAGCTTGATAAAACAAACTGAGTTTTCATTAATCAGTCTTTCATAGGATTTCAGGAAACCAGTACTGTTCAGCTGTATTCAAAGTTATTAACTGACAACCAATACCCCTCTTGAAATTATTCTGGTGTAGAATCCTTCCCTTGAACTTACCGTGTTTAGACATCCTCTCATGGAGGACACCTGTAAAGACAGCAGTATTCCCTCTAATACTATTAAAAAAAAAAAAAAAGTACAATCTAGACCAGGGCTCTACAAATTAAAAAAAAAAATTAAAAAAGCAAAGTTCTGTACTAAGACCAAAAATGGTTTAAATGGGCAAAGTAGTTCCAAATGGTTTCAATGGTTTCAAATCCCTTCTAAAGGTGCTTCCTTAAGACCTATCAAGTGCTGTACATCAGTATAAAATTCTGGGAAAAAATTAAAAAATAACATTACCAGAAACAGCCATAGTATCACTTATCCATGCAATTGAAAATATCCAGTCCTTATGTCCATCCTAAAAGAAAATAAAAATTAAAAAAAAAGACAGATTTTCTGTGCCATTATACTCTGCAGTGGTCTCAAGGCAGACAAAAAAAATATCAAAGTGAAGAATACTTAAGTGCAAACTCAGAAAGACAGACCTATACTAAAAACATATAAATTATATTCTACTATCAAGCTGTAGCAGTTTAAGTACCTAACAGTAATTGTAACTTTTATTGATTTTGACATGTATAATTAATAGAGAGCAATTAGGCGATAGAAAAACAGATTTCTGACCAAGGAAAAATTAATCTCAGTTCTAAGGACTTTGATTTTTTCCATTTTGAAAGCAGTGTTCTTTACTTCTATAAAGTAGCTGCATACTTTTATTTCCTCAAATGAACATCCCTAAAAAGAAACAAAAAAATTATGTTTAAAATATATGACCTACAGATTAATTTTTCAAGAATCTTTTACTCAGCAGAAGTTTGTGTATTAAAAAAAGACCATAAGAGTCTAGTTATGTTTGAAAAGCTGCAGAGTCACAGTGGCACACGAATAACAAGTCATGTAAATTTTCAGAGTCAAACCTTTCTGCAGCTGGTTATCTGCTACTACAGAAACTCTGACCTGAGCTCTGCTGTTGTAGTTAACGTCCATGCAAAGTCCCGAATCAAAAAGGAAAAATAAGACTGAAGTGCTTACAGGACACCACTATACCCATTTCAGCCATTTTCTTTTTAAGATTGGCTGTTTTAAAAAGGTCTCATGGTGTTTCAAAAATAAAAACAGTACCAAAGTCTATCAAACTGCCACAAGCCACTGGGTTAGAACTACTCCTCAAAGCCAAGTTCCACCTGTGAAATAATATATATAAGCTGCACTGGAGAAGGGAAAGCCTTGAATCATCTTTACAAATTCTCAAATGAGCTTTTTCACTAAAGCTAAGTTTCAGAGATCATCATCATCCAAATTAGACTTTAACAGTTAAGATTTTGTTACATTTTCAATGCTTGCTTAAAAGTAATCTGAAGTAGACCTGAATGAGGGTAAGAAAGAAGAAATCTGACTTAGAACCCTGAGAATCCTCTCATATATTTATGTACTCATTCATATTTAAGATATCTTGTCAAAAAAGACAACTTGATCAGGAATATTTTCAAGCTTTCAGAAATTAACTCTCTACTACAAAACTCCCAAATTCTAAACTTGCTCTGACCTTACACACTTCAACGTAGTAATTCTTAGGACAGAATAAACTTTCCCCAAATACTCCCACTTACATCTCCCACACACACAGGATCAAGTGTAGGCAGATGGTAAATTGCAAGACTGTTGGGGTTGTCTCCACCTGTGGCCAGAAAGGTCCTTGAGGGGTTGAGCTCAATGGCATGAATGCCACATCCCTGCTGGTTCACCATGCCAGTTTCACGATCTTTCAGAATAGGAATCTTGGTAATTTGACCAGTCTGGACATCTATTACAAATAACTGGGGGAAAAAAAGCAGATACAAGTCATTATCACACAGATAAGAAAACCAAGATGGTCAAATATCCTCCCTATTTTGAACCAACATTCTTTTAAATGTAGAATCCACAAATGCTGCAAATAAGGTTGAAAAATGCATCCATTCCTTCTTAAAACACCTAAATTAAATAACTGTGGGTTTTACTTTAATCATCCATCATCGTTTTGTCTAGGATAACGTTAACTTCCTTCTTAGTAGCTGGTACTGGTGTCCAGTTCTGGGCCCCTCAGTTTAGGAAGGATGTTGAGATGCTTGAGTGTGTCCAGACAAGGGCAACAAGGCTGGTGAGGGGCTTGGAACACAAACCCTGTGAGGAATGGCTGAGGGAGCTGGGGTTGTTTAGCCTGGAGAAAAGGAGACTCAGGGGTGACCTTATCACTCTCTACAGCTCCCTGAAAGGTGGTTGTGGTCAGATGGAGTTGGTTTCTTTCTCCAAGCAGCAACTGACAGAACGAGAGGACACAGTCTTAAGCTGCACCAAAAGAAATTAAGGTCAGATATTAGGAAAAAGTTTTTTACAGAAAGAGTGATCAGGTACTGGAATTGTCTGCCTGGGGAGGTGGTGGAGTCACCATCCCTGGATGTGTTTAAAAAAGATTGGATATGGCACTTGGTGCCATGGTTTTGTTGAGGTGTTAGGGCATGGGTTGGACTCGATGATCTTGAAGGTCTCTTCCAACCTAGTGATTCTGTGATTCTGTACAGTCCTGTATTTTGGATTTAGTACGAGAATAATGTTGATAACACACTGATGTTTAGTTGTTGCTTGATAGTGCTTACTTTAAATCAAGGCCTTCTCAGTTTTCCATTCTGCATCATTAAGCAGGTGCACAAGAGGCTGTGAGGGAACATAGCCAGGACAGTTAACCCAAACTGGCCAAAGGGATATTCCATACCATAGAACGTAATGCTCAGTATATAAAGCAGGGGGTTGGGATTGGTTGGGAGCTGCCAATCACTGTCGGGGGATGGGTTGGGCATGGGTCAGTGAGTGGTAAGCAATTGTATTGTACATCACTTCTGTTTTCTTGGATTTTATTTCTTTTTTTCTATTATAACAATAATGTTTTACTTTATTTCAATTACTAAACTGTTCTTATCTTAACCCACAGGTTTTACATTTTTTCCAACTTTCCTCCCCATCCATCCAGGGAAGAGGAGCGGGGGGAAGTGAGTGAACAGCTGTGTGGTACTTAGCTGCCAGTTGGGGTTAAACCACAACAGCCCATTTTGGCCACCCAAAATGGGGCTCAGAGGGTTGAGACAATGACAGATCTGACCAGAGCATGTTAAAACAAATTTCTTATAAGCATTTATTATATTAGTTTAATAGTCATGGGTCACAATGTTGATTTCTTTACTCTCACAGTTGTTGCACTTGTTCTCAGAGTTGTGTTATGTGACACTTGTTATAGACGACAATATAATATGTGCTTTCGAATTCATAGATTAGCTTTTCGTATTACAAGTATTTTGATATGGTACAATTTATACTTACTTTTAACTGCTTTTGTATAGTATAATCTGTCAGTTTATGTAGACACAGTATAGTTTATATGAATAGTAGTGTGATAAATATATTGTAGGCTTTAGCAAAATGTTAAAATAGAGACTAAAATACCTCTAGGTAATCAACTTAGAGAATGATGTAAAGCAATTATTTTTCTTACATCTGCAAACCGGCCTATCCAAGTGATAAGATAACAGTGACAGAAACCAGAGCACAAGCATCTGGGAAGGATTTATTGACTCCTCGCTATCAGGGAGTATGAAACAACAGGATGGAAACACAGGAAGAAATAAAATATCTTGACCTAATCTACAGAATGTCCTGCAGACAAGTCAGAGGTTAAAACCAAACAAGAGAGTTCTTGGAACATAAAAAACTCAGAGGAATGTTTAAATAATGTATAAACTTATGAATATGCATGTACCCCCAGCAATGTAACAGTATAAAGAATGGTGTTTTACACTGACAATGTGTTCTTTGGCTAATCACCAAAAACACCCCAGCACTGGATATCTTTTTTGTCCCTGGTTTTATCCCTTATTAAACTTTTAAAATTCTAAATCATGAACTTTGTTTTTCACATTACTTGCAGTATGTGTTCCTTGTGGTGATGTTTATCACCCTTGAAGCCTGGACCAAGGTTATAATTTTGTTGTACATCATAAAGCTAGCCTATGATATGATAGAACCACTGGTCATAAAACTAACCTGGTATGCATCCTCAGCATCACCATCCTATCTGTAACTGAGGAGCCATCTATTGGGAACTATTAACAGTTACCTCTTCTGCCTTTTCTCCTCAAATACATCTTCCAACATCCATCCATTTATCCATCCATCCTGCCTTCCTTCTCCTCTAGGATGATTACAGTAGTATTTGAGAATTTGTAAGATTTTGAATATCTGTTCACTACCCTTGCAGCCAACGGGGCCCTTTTGCTAGGAGCCAGCATGTTGCTGCATATAGTTCAGGTCTTCTTTCAGATTAAACAACTATTTAAGAACATCACCCAGAGATTTGCCCTGAGGCTGAATAGTTCTGAGTGATGGGGTGTGCAGGATAGTATGGGCAAGCGCCTAGGACAGTCGGCACCTCCAATGTTTTTGAGCCTCACCCCTGAACAAGTGCATGATAGGAAAGATGTGTGCTAATGCCTTTATAAATATATC
>WBND01002107.1:0-15960 GCA_013398595.1 Tychaedon coryphoeus | reverse complement strand
TTTACCAATCTTGATGTCCAAAACATTTTTTTTTTATTTGCTAGAAAAGCAACTTTCTTTTTCATTATGTGTGGAGCCAAACTCATGGATGCCACACTCTAGTGGCCATGTGCAAATGGTCTTTTAGGTAGGCAATTGAAAGGTGTCAGAAAGACAGAATGACTGAGGATGTCTGGTTTCAATAGTAATGATTATAACCTGAGGCTTCTTTTGCTCCCTTCTATTTGATGACCCTTCATTGAAGTGGATATGATAAAAGAGATAATTTCTAAATTCAGATAATCTTTGCCTGTTTTACCGTGTACAATCACCACTGCCCATTGTAAGTACCATTGCTCATCTGAATGGCCATACAAGATATGCTTCACATTCTGGAAATATCAGGCAGCTGCCGAAGGAGTTGACCTTGTCTATCCAGTCAGCCAACAATCACTGGTTTACTTTGGAAGTGATCTCTTGCTTACTTCTAACTCCATACTAATTACTGAGGTTTGTCTTTTTAAGAGGTTTGTGTATCTGCTTGTACAGTAAAGAGTAAGGTGTATGTTTTGAGGCCCAGGTTTAGATTCAGAGGGGTGGTGTGGCTTCCTCTGCATATGAAGAAGCTAAGGTTTTTTGTGGGTTTTTTTTTGTTTGTTTTGGTGGGGTTTTTTTGTTTGTTTTTTGTTGTTATTTTCTGTTGTTTTTTAGGGTTTTTTGTTTTGGTTTTTTTTATGGAGGAGGCTGTGTAGTACAGAGTAAGCCTGTTTCACTACAAATGTTTGACAACAACTCTTAGAACATATTTAAAGCTTTGAAAGCCTTTGGCATTGGACTAAAAGGTGGGAATCTCTAGCAATGGCTAGGTCGCAGATTTTCTCAACAGCTCAAGAATAGTTTCTCCTGTACTGGCATCAAGCAGATTGCCAGAGAGCTGGTTGTGTTCTTTCTGCCTGATTAATTAGTATCTCTCACAAAACATGAAATAATTTGAAATTACATGACAATTTAAATGCTGATAAATACTGAGATAGAATGGACTTTACCTGGCTTCTCTCACAACTGTGATGACATGGCTGTGCTGACAGTATTAAGCATGTTTGTGCTTGTGTATGTAAATTCATAAAACAACATCGCTAAGATGTTTTTTGCAAAGTTCAGGCAGAAGAAATGTATTTGTGAGAGTGATTTTCCTCTTTTTAACTTGGATTAGCATTTGAAAGTGTCCACAGGAATTGTTTTTACAGGTCTGCTTGATCCGTCTATTCTCTGTCTCAAATCTCTTATCTGTCTTTGGAAAAGGTAAACCACATGTCATAGCAGCAAAGAACCTGAGCGGGAAAAAGTGGTGCCACTTGTGCCGCTTTGTGGGGTTCTACCACAAACCTTTCCCTACAAGTTGACTAACAAATGACAAATGAAACATCCTTGTGCCATCTGAGATCTCTCTCTGTCTCTCAGATGTGCCATTGCCAATGTCTGCTCAGGGCAGTCTGCATAACAGTTGCAAGTATTAGGAAGAAAGCTGAAAGCACTGTTTTTAGTTTGGGGCAGATGGAGCATCCTAAAACATGCTTTACTTCAGTCCAGACACTATTTAGCCTGGACTGTTGCTTGTCAGCTCTGTGCAGGGAACATTTTTCAGTACAAAACTAGGATTTTCCAGTCAAAGCCTATTTGCACAACTTTGAATCCTTTTGATTTTTAATCACGGCTTCTCTCTGTTTTCTTGCTCCCATATAACACACTAATTTTTATCAGCAGCAATGGGAACAGTTAATTGATCACATTGTTATTTCTAGTTTTAATGATGTCTTCATACTGTGATTGATGTGAATAATAAGTTCAGCATGATTTTATGCCACGAGTTGTCATCAAAAGAACTTTCCTTCTGGAGAATCTTTGTCTTGGTTAAAACATGGGACATTTTTTTCTCAAAAATATTAAGAAGATTCGTTAAGGATAAGGCTAAAAGAGAGAGAGAAGATCCTAAATTTTCAGTGCAGGGAGATGACTGAAGTGTCTAAAGTAGGTTTCTCAAACTGCTGATAAAGTTGGACAGGGGTTGCCATTCTGTCTGATTCCAAATAAACTTCTATTGCTGTTCCTGAGCCATAGACTGCCTTTACAGTCTGTCTGCACTTTTGTGTCCACTGTACAGGTTGTATTACCAAATTGCCCTGCCCAAAGAGCAGCCTAGAGTTACTCCAAGTTGTAGCTATGCTAATGAAACTTAGCTGGAGCATCATCTACTGGGGTATTGTTTGTGGTCAGAGGGATTTATAGCCTTTATTTACATGGATTTGGCCCACTCCAGCAAGGGTTCTCCTCAAGCTGTTCCTGACACAACCTGGCAGAACAAAAGGCCCAGGGATAATTCTGAACAGACTGTTCATATGTGCCTCACTGTCACAGAAGTGGGCTGTTCCATTCCCATTCTGTGCCTGGGAATGCCACTGTGTGTATTTGTAATTTAGTCAAGAGTGATATGTCCCCAGTCAGGCTCAATGCAACCAGATTCCCCAACGTACTTACAGTGCTGCTGACCATGGTGTTTGAAATTTGAGGAACTTTTCTCTGCTTCATGTCTCTCCTGTATGTGAAGAGGTAATGGTCTTGTGACTGCGTTACTTGCAATCATCATAACTTTATGTACCATGATAGGTCCCCTTTTTCCTTGTTCAAATGCACAAACTAGAAGACTTCAAAGGAAGACAAGAGCTGTTTTTGCCATTGTCCTGTTGCTTGGCTGTTCACAGAGCACTTCCAAGCATAAACAGCATGTTCTGGTGCAAGCTTCAAACTGTACTTGTGCATTTGGAGTTAACTCAACCTGCTTATTTTGGCATTACGATACAGAAACAAGAAAGAACAATCATTATTATATAACAGAATACCAATTATTTTCAGCCCTGTCGGGTCAGTTGAATATCCAGCACTGATCAAATTTCTGAAAGGCTGAACAGGTGACATGTCTACTTTTACGTAAATTCCTACCAGAGGACTCTCAACCCTGTCAAAAACAAGTATATATATTTTGCTTCTCAGATATGGCCTTTATGCATCTGTTTCTGAACATCTGGCTTTACTGAATGTGGCTTGTTTAAAATAAACTCCTCTGGTTCCCTGACATACTTCCTAGAGCTCTGGGAGTAACACTCCTTCTTTTTCTATTTTCTCCCTGTAATTTTTCTGGGATTGCAGCCTAGAGAAGAAGGTCTGTAATAAGGCTGCTTTTGACAGTGAATTGATTAATAAAAGGCTGTCAGATTCCTTACAAAGACCTGTTGCCCATAGTAGCATAACTATATTCATAGGCATAATGTTATACTGAGAGTCTTTATGGTAAAGACAACTGCCTTATTCTATCCATCCTTTTCTTCCCTGAAGTCTTCAAGTCTTCAGGCTTCTCTATTTCACCTCTTGTTAGTGAGAGCAATGACTTTCAAGTTCATGTCCTTGTTGCTGAAATTTTCACAGTCATTACATATTGCCTGCATCTCCTTCTCATCCATGAGGATTTCAAGTAAAAAAAAGCCAGGGTTTTTTTTCACATAAGTGTTTCCTGTGTTTCAAAAAAGCAACTTAAACAATGAGACCCTTTAAAATTAATTAGTAGCCATTGAAATTAATTTCTTGCCCAGTGAAAAAGACCAAATTTTTTTTTTCTGTGTGTAGAAATCAAGGTAATACTGTCTAATTTTCAGGGATGTTAATACCATATAACTGTGATATGTCCTTATACCCCCTTGGGTATTTTTTTGTTATTTTGTGAATAAAAATTTTTAGCTGGAGTTTTGTTTTTCTCCTTCCTGCCTTGAAAATAATCTAAGAGATATGGAAACTGTGGTATGAATTATTCATTAGTTTTACACAACAGAATTGAATTATTTTACTATGGCTTTGGTCTTCGTTCTGCCTTCTTTTCTGTTAAAACTCAACATTAAACAGCTGTTTGACTTGCACAAGTGGTGCTTCTACTTTAGTTCAAGACACTGAACCTGTGTTTAGTTATTCTTGGGGAAGGAAGGAGTTCTTTCATGAAATCTGCAGGAAGAGACCTATAGCATTTTTTGATGTAAGACTCCTAATACAAATTGTAGATTTGCTGTATTGGGGAGGATTTTGTTGTTATGTTTGGTCCCATGACTTGTTTAGGTTTTCTGAGCTCATTACTTTNTTTTTTTTTTTTTTTTTTTTTTTAATGTTGGGGCTGATCTATTTTGGGGCACTAGGACTATGGATATTTTGTCTTTTCTGAAATTTCTTATTCGAGACCAGTGTTCTTATTTCTTTCTTCACTGATTATCTGGGTCAGATAGCATTGTGTCAACTGTTTTTCCTCTCTCTTATTAGGTTTCTCTGTCTTTCTTCAAAGTTCCAGCGTTCCAGCATTCCATTTGGTACAATTTAATATTTCTCTGCTTCATTCTCTCTCTGTGCTGCTTTGCATTTTTTATTGATTTTGTTTAGTTGTGAAAACTAGAAAATATTAGAGCTTTTAGCCATCTTTTATCCATTTTGCAGTTAGTCTATAGTGGCTCTGAAAGTTCTTGTGGAGTTAACAGACACCCTACAAAACCAGCTGCTTCAAGCCTGCTTATTTTCTCTATCACTGGCTATTTATATTCTTCAGTTTACTTTATATTTGCATTGACAAACTCGTATTTTTTTGTTTGAATTTCAGTGGTTCATCCTACAAGATGTGATAGAATTATTTAATATCACAGAAATTATGTGTAATTACTTCAAATTTTAAACTAAAAATTTAAGTTCTTACTATTTTTGTATGTTGCATAGGGAGTAAATGAAATAACATTAAATGACACATGGTTTATGGGACAAAGTGTGCTTTTGTGTTCCTTCTGGACTGGTCATCCATCATGGGTAATATCCAGCTATTTCTCTGCAAAGATATAAGTAGCTCCACTGTTTGAAATGCAGACTTGGGAGTACTGGGTTTCTAATGAAAGATATTTTGGACCAAATTTGACCTGTTTGGACCATTTAATGCTAATGGGGAGATGTTAATTGCAAGAATACATACAGTATGTTCTGCGAGTCTTTTGTTACTGCATAATCTGTAAATAAGAAGACTAGACATATTACAGAGAAGTGAATCTTTGGGGTCTGTGGGATTAGAAGATTGACTATTGACTTCAAAGAGAACTAAATCCTTTTAAATGTCTTGCCTTTGACATTATTTTTGGGAATGCTTGCATAGCTGGACAATGGTTAATACAAATCTTTGACAGCAGAAATCTGCCTTTTTTTAGGGAGGTTTGGAGCTTTCAATTTGCTTTATCAGCAGAGCATCTAGCTTCTGTTCTCTGAACTGAGGGTATTAAGATTAGGAAAAACTTGTGAAATATATGCAGTTTTGCAGAAGGTGTAGAAAAGCAACACCAGAAACCATTAAGAAAAATGATGATTCTGAAAAAGAGATGTCTGTTACGGCCTAACACAGAACTATCTAACACAGCACAACCCAGTGAGTAGGTTTTACGCAAACTTTTATACTGTTTAGTGATGACTCCACTTGGCTTGTGTTTCACTTCATTTTTAGCCTGTGGACGACATTGGTAAGGGGAATGGTTATTCTACAATCATCATTCCCTGACAACAAAAAGTTAATCCGGGCATTTGGAAATGGCACAGTAATTTCTTGACCCTTACAGCAAATCTCCCAGGGACTTTAGAGAGGCCATGGTCATGCAGATATGTCAACTTCTATACTGTAAGGCTGCATCTTTATGTGGACTCAGTATCTATAGTACACAAGATGACTGCCACTGTGCTGTGACTGTCATTGGTCACTTCCCAAACTCCAGAGAGAAGACTTCCTCCTGCTTTGTCCCTTTTTACCCAGTACAGGTGGTGTATCATTAGAGCTTCTCCCTGTTCTCATCCCCCAAAAATGTCCACATGGCAATGAAATATTGCCTTCTGGAGAAAAAGGGGAATCCAGCTGAGGAAACATAGTCTTCCTCTTCCTGCGCATGAGGCCTTAAAAGCAGCTAGCACTGAGGGATTAGCCTTCAGTCAGTTTGCTGCAGGCTGCTCAGGACTTCATTGCTGGACACCAAGGGATTCCGCTCCTGACACGACAACCCCATTTGTGCAGAGGCTCAGCAGCCTTGAGCTTTTCAGCAAGGCCACTGGAGAGCCCTTGAGAAGCAAACTTTGCTGAGCATGCAGGCAGCTTTGGGGGTGGGGAGGTGGGGCAGGAATGACAGGAAGCCAGGAAGCTCTGCCCCAGAAGATGGAAAATTCCATCTGCTTATCTCTCTCTATTCCCTGAAGTACCATGCCTGACAGTTGCTTCTCTCGTACATTATTTGCAGGTTACACCAATGCTTTCTGGAAGTCTAGAGTCAGCAGACTTGGTTTTCATGTGATGTTTACATACTCTTCTTATCACCTCAGGTATTATTTAACTTCCTTATCTCGAATGTGCTTGGTACATAAAGTTATCTGACCTCTGTTCTTCTCTCCTCCTGCCTTCTTTCTTGGCAGCTGTAATTTCTGCATTTTCTTTCCATAATAAACTATTGTAATTTAATTTCTTCTTTTTCAGTCCTATTGTAATTCATACAGGTTTCTACTTCCCTGAAAAGTTACTCCTAAAATTTCAGTTGTCCATATGGGAAGTGTGGGTCTTGGCTTATGCGTCTATCTCTAATGTATAGTATATATAACTGAAATTTACATCTGACCTAATGATTTGTAGGATCACGTGACAGAAGAGTTGTGGGGGAAGGAGGGTGTCATACTCCCCCCTTTTTTTTCCCGATAACTTCTGATGTTGTTGCTATGTATTTCTAGTTGTCTGGTTTTAAATACTTATTTCACATACTCAATGTGTAACCCAATTTAATAACTTTCACTGTTTGAAAAATATTTGTTTCTTTTTCCTGATAAGAATCTCAACTTTTCCTTTCCCACTCTTTATCTGTTTTTGCATTGTCCAAAAACACCTTTCTACTGTAATATACTGAAAGATCAGTGTCGATTGAAAGGTTCTGCAGATAAGACCTTTTGTTTTCAGTGTCTGAAAATTAGGGACCTGAGCCTCTATTCATTTTGTGTCAAATTCCCTAAGTTTTTTTTTTTTATTTTTACGTCTGTTAAGGAGGCTCTATTTGCTTTTAGTGTTGTATATTACATATAGTACATGGCCAGAAGACACTGTTCTGATCCTTCTCAAAATCCCTGCATTTAATAAACACAAGGATCACACTTGTTGACCAGTGTTGAATTGGAAAGCCATTCATTTGAATAGCCAGCTGGAGCTCAAATCTTTTTCCACATCTGCTTCCAGAGTAGACTCTCACCATGACTTTCTGCCTCATTTTGTTCCTAGATGGATGATTGTAGAGCTGACTTTCTTAAACTAAACATTATTTTCTCCATGTATCTTCCCAAGTGATCCAAATTCAGACGCAATCTGATCGTCCAAATTTTATTTCAGTGACATTTTTCTAGGCTTCACAGCAATTTTACCTGTCAATTGTGCAAAAAGCTATTGCAAAACCGACAGTTCCAATTAGGATGATACTTTATTACATGGTTCTTAGTTTGGCTGGTCCTTGGTAAGTGTTGTATAGATTTCATCAGCTTTGGTGCCAGCATGTGGAGTGCCCCTGGAGACAAGAAGGCACCAGTGCCTCTGTTTTCTTCATAACGAGGTACTGTGGATCTCCAGCCAGGTGCAGTATAGGTGCTACCTCCAACACTGCTCCACTCTGCTTTCCCAGCTCAGCACCCATTTCTCTGACTACCCAGGAGACGCAATTTCTAGACCTCTCTTGCAGCATTTCATTTTCAATCAGTTCTCTGGTATGGAATTTTCATCATATTCTAAGCCATCTCAGTACATGAACATGAACACTTCATCCAGACCTCTTGTATGGTTTCTGGATGCAAGTTTTCTGTACCTGTTTTTAGTTTTGCCTTTCAAAAATTGCTTGTTTCAGTAGCTGTTTAACTTGACCTTATTTTTTTGTAGGTTTGTGAAGTTTTTTTATTGTTTTTGTTGTTTTGTTCCTTAATTTCCTTGTGAGATGAGAGAAGTTTGTCTCTGGCTTTTTCTCAGCTATATGATGAAGTTATATGGCATAGTTCTGCGATTTGTGTTTTACTAACAGTAATTGAACTTTTTTCTGGGTCTGGAATGCCTCTGTTACTGCGATTCTTTTCACTCTTAGCACTCTTCAATATCTTCTTACTGTCTTGAGCTCTCCATGCCACTGATTTATGTCCTTTTGTCATACTACAAAATTTCTGTCAGCCTGGCTTGTAACTTAGTTTTGTAAATATCATTGTTCTTATTTACAGTAGAATTTGTGTACTTTATTTTGAACATCAAGTAGGAAGAAATATTTTTTTCAGGTAGAATTTTTTAATGATGTTGTTCTTAACCTACTAACTAAAGTTTCCCTTCTCTGCCAGCTTCTGCTCACAAACGACAGTTCTGGCAAATATCTTTGAGTAGAATAAGATTTTTGTCTGGCATTACTTTTTTGGTTTGTTTTGTTGTTTTTTGTTTTTGTTTGTGTGTATGTTTCCTTTCCTCCAGTTCTGTGCTATTCACACTTGAGCATCAGATAACGAACTGGCTTCTAAGTGGGATCATTGCTGGTTTTGTGCTCTTATTTTTTTCTTCTGCTTGTTTGGGCTTCATTATTTCTCCTAAATTGTTGCCAGCATGAGCACTGGTAAGGAGACAGACGCAGCAGGAAGCAAGAGCTGTGCCGTTGGGATTATACTCAAGTGGACACTGCATGCTGTTTTCTGATACGATTAATCAGCTGAAATGCACAGAGCTTTTTAGTCTGAAGAAATCTGTTTTGAAAGGGGGTCTGTTTGGTTATGACCCACATAGGAAGGTGAGGATTTCCCCCTTCCCTCACAGGTAGAGATTTCACCAAGGGCAAGGGGGAAATATTGGTAAGCAATATTAAGACATGAAAGTGGGGGAGGTAGTCAGGCTCAGCAGTTTGACTACAAATCAGCTTTGATTTGTAAGCCAGAGATATGTGCATGGAGCATGACAGGGCTTTTGAAGCCAGAGGCAAATGCAGGCTGCAAAGGTCCTGGGCAGAGCTCTGGAAGTAGAGGACTTGGCTTTTGAAGGGCAGCCCCCAAGCCTCATTGTATACAGACAACCACTGGGCAAAAGTGGCCAGGAGGGGCTCATCAGTTGTGCTCAACACATGAAGACCCCAGCAGTGTTTGGTGTGGTTGGTTGGTTGGTTTTCAAAAGTGAAGAGAATGAAGAAAACAAAACTGTGATGCCATCATGGCACAAGGCTCAAAACCCCCACGCTGTGAGAGCAGTGGTCTCCCTTCCTGTGGATTGTGATTTCATTTACAAGGTCTTCACACAGGTAGGCAATGTGGATGAGAGGTGCTTTGCAGGGCTGAAGTAATATCAAGAAGAAATCAAAATGCTGGGAACCCTCTAGGAGATGCAAACATGCCTACACCAGGTCATCTCTCTGCTATGCTGTTCTTGGAGGGTCTCTATGTAAGGAGAGCCCATGCAAGGTCAGGAAATGCTGTGTTTTACCCAAAAAATGCCTCTGGTAATTTCATTGCCCATACCACTGAACAACAGCATTGGCTATCCTGGGATATCTCCATGGGAAAGATTATTATTAAACACAGGTTAATTGCTTCTTTTTTTAAAGGCCTGGAATAAGGGTACTTCCAAGAGTCAGGAACAGCTCAACAAGAAGGATTAGAAGTGTCCTATCGATATTTGCTTTGGCGTATGCAGAAGTGAAAAATAAAAATTCTTGGATGTGGCCCAGTTTAATTTTAGGTCAGAGAAAGTTCTATATTCTTCCAACCTGGCTATTTTAATTGTATTATGAAAATATTCCTGCAGGTTTTCCACTTTATGATCATACCAGCTGCTCTGTAAAATACGTCATCCATTTAAAGTTTTTTTTTTAAAGAAGAAATATGATAATGAACAGCTCTGCTTTCTTTAGTTCTTTAAAGTACAAAACCATTTTTATTTTAAATTTTTAGAGAGAATTCTTTATGTATGTAGGATAGTCTCTGCCAAACCAGGCACCTCAGCACCATTAAAGACAGAAATCTTTCCAAGTGCTTCTAGGTAGCTTGAAGTGAGGTTTTGTAGATACCATGTCTTTTGTTATAAAATAAAGGAGGAACTCTGACAGGAGAGAAAAACTCTTAGTGTTTTTTCAGACGAAATGCTTTTACATAAGCACTGATAGGAGCAGGAGTGTCTAATGAAAAATACGAATTATCGATATTTTAAAATAAGTATTTACAGTGTGTATTTCAGCATATTTACATATTTTTACTATATAAATGTAAACAAGTTCATTTGCCACCTTCAAAGAAATTGTCTGGTTTTATTTTTAGTACCTATGGGTAGGTAGCAGGAAATTTGTACTACTGATGTGAATCATAATACATAGAAATATTTTCATTGCTATATTCATTTGGAAATTCTGTACTTGTGCTGGAAAAAAGAAATAATAGGCTGAAGTACCACTGGTATGATTATTTATAACAAGCCTAAAAGGTTTTGCATCCCTGTTGCTCATCTGGAGGAACTCGAGATTACTTGACTTGCTGCTTGCACTCTGCTTGATTTTCTTGGGTTTTTGTTTTTTTATTAATGGGAGGCTGGGAGGTGTATTAAGTATAAACCATCAACGCCAGTAGCTCTTCAAACGTTTCCATTTGTTTGACAAAAATGTTCATGGTTTTGTCATGGTGTGATCTTTAAAATATTTGGTTCTGTTTAATAACTGATATCAAACAGCTGGTTTTTTCTACCTTTGTATTCTAAAGTTCCCATCAGTAAGAAAGTGACAGTAAATCAGCATCCACTGAGTGCAAAGAGACGTTTCTGTCAGATTTATACATCTACTCCCAGACTTTCTGTGCAAAGCAGATCTTGGCTCTCAAGGACACCTGCAAAATATTTCCTAAAGTGAGACAGCTCTCAAGGCACTAGAAAGGGAGAAAAATCAGTTGGAAGCAAGTCATTCTCCAGTAATGTAATCTGAAAGACTGCTGAATATGATCCCTCCATAACAAGCTGAATGGTAACAAACACACTGTCCAGTGCAGGCTTCCCTGACTGTAGTGTGGCAAATAGAAGGACAGTGGTAAGGCAAGATATACAAATATCAAGTGTTTCCAAGTCTCAATGGCTGCATGTGACCAGAGGAAGGATCACAGATTTCACCAGCTCATGATGTGAATTTGAGAACCTGCTGAGGTTTGGTTTGCCCAATCACTGTTTGAAACAGACATGCATAAATACATTTTCCAAAAGAAGCTTTTATTTGCCCAAGCAAGAGACAGTTGTTCTGTCTCTTCTGTTCTTACCAATTACAGGCCTAGGGTGTAAAAAACTCTGGGTCACTTGTTCTGATTTTGACCTTTCCGTTCATAAGAGAAAGTCTGAGCTCTCTGAGAGTATACTAACACACAGAAACCAATTATTTGCTCTCACTTTAGCTCTAAAGACTATCAAAAGGTATCAAAAGTATCAAAATAACATTCTCTGGCTTCAAGGCATGTAAAATAAAACAGTACTGTATACACAGATTGAAGAATATGTTCTGGGAGAAAGGCAGCACTTTAGTATTTGACATTAGTAAATAAACATTGTAGTAAGCTTGACGAAGAAAGACTACGATTTTTTCATTCACATGGGATAAATATTATTCTTTTATGCCACTGTTTCACTAACACTACACCATATATGATACTCCAGGCTAATCAGCCAATAAGGTATATTTTATCTGCCATGAAAGATAGGCAACATGGCAGTGTAAATACCAAAGCTTATAACTGACCTGCATGCTTTACAAGGAATGGCTGTTTCTGGGTTTCAAGGCCATCAGCTTACTCTGTGAGCAGAGGACTTTGCATGCTGGAGGATGTGGAGGCAAAACTGCTGTCTCTTAGGATTACTACTGTGTCTGAGAGGAGGTGTAGGACAAGTGGGTTGTGGAAAACTGAAAGGAGGCTTTCCTCCGTTCC
Source organism: Tychaedon coryphoeus (assembly GCA_013398595.1). NCBI lineage: Eukaryota > Metazoa > Chordata > Aves > Passeriformes > Muscicapidae > Tychaedon > Tychaedon coryphoeus. The sequence continues at coordinate 3,942 of WBND01002107.1, read as the reverse complement.
TGGAAACTTCTCTGCCCCATCTCCATTAGAGCATGGGAAAGCTTAGAGGTCCATGGTGAAATCCCACAGAGATTGTCAAAAACTAGGCAGACCTGCATTGGAGGTGCATCCATAGCCTATGTAACATGACCTGTGCCTTGGGACTGGAAGTAGGATGAATACCCAGAGATCCCAGGTACCAAGAAGCCATAGGAATATGTGCCTCTGTTACAACTTCACTCTAACAGGCACAAAACTGAGCTAGAATATCTAGGCAAAGTACTACATCTGTAGCTCTCTTTGATGTGCAGAGGATTGACTGCCTATGGGTCAGCAACATTTTCAAGCAGCCTTACCATGAATTGCAGCTCTAATGATAGACCAGGGTCATCTGCCTCTCCCAGGCTCCCTGTTCACTTGTGCAAGGTCAGGCAATGAGACAATGCAATTGCTGGCAGCTTGAGTGCCTGGGAAGGAAAGATACAGGGTTTCAGTTTTGAATGCCCGGCCCTGCCGTTTATAAGGACCTTGTCATCCCCTTTGCTTGAAGCAAATCAACTTGCTTTATTTAGAGAAAATTTTATTTTAGTTTTTAAGGAAAAAAGTCTTTGCTGACCAAACAACTTTCCTTGTGTTCTGCTAGCTCCAGTAACATTGATTGTGTGGAAAGCAATCAGCCCTGGAGTTTTAATAATTTGTGAACTACAGCCTTGCTCTGCAAGTGGATGGGACTGTAATACTGTCTGCTAAAACTATTCCTGCCAAAACAAACACCAGGAGAGATTTCTTTTCCGTATACCAAAGTCTCACTTTAGCACTTGGCAGGTAACACTTTCCTCCTCCTGTCCTCTGGCTGTGCTGGACAAATAAAGAGGGCACAGCAGTGCTGGAGGACTGCCTGAAAGGTTGTGGGCTGCAGTCCTTAATGCAGTGCTCTCTGTATGTTCAGAAAGGGCTTTACTCTTTCATTTCAGAGCTTTTATAAGACCTTAGGGCTGGGGCCTGCATTCTTCTGCAGTAAGCTCACAAAATTGGGTTCCCTTCGGACTTGCAAACCTTAGCCACATTCATATTTTATGTGAGCCACTCTGCAGAACTGATTCTTCTGGTGTTTATTTTTCTTGATTTGAAATAATTCTTATTTCCCTCTGAGGAAACCTTGCCTGTTAATGACTGCTAGCTGTAGCATGCCATCAACTATCCTCAGGTCTTCTCCCATGGCTCTGTCTCATCTCATCCATCACCTCCAGACATGAGGTCAGAGGTTACATGAAGTGGAGAAAAAAAATTACACTGTGGAGAACTGAATTGTTTTGCTTTAAAATGTTGTCCTGAGGCTAGCTAGAGAAATCTCCTTAGCTCAAGTGGTGTTCTCTCCTGTAGGAATGGAGATGAAAATTTCCCAGTGGTTAAGTCATAGCTTTGGGCATACTGATAACAAAAACACAGCTACCATACTGACTGATGATAATTAGGAGATGCTCTTTGCAATTGTGTCACTGTATTTATCCATGTGTTTTTTGGGGGGTGTGTTGTATCTCTCTTTGTGTTTGTAGTTACAAATGTCTGTGAAAGAGAGATGAGAACCAGGATCTAGATATGTTCTTCATAGCCCCTTTGCCCCTCCAAGACAGCACCCAGAGCCTGGATCCAATCCAGGAGTAACTGGAGAGGAGCTGGTTCTTCCCTCATGCCAGGAGCAGCAGTGAGATAATGATAGGTCCAAATGGATGGGGACAGGTAATTCTGACAGATGGAAGTTCGAAGTACCATTTTCCTTTGACTATGAAATTTGCACCTGTGGGTTACTTTTGAGCACACCAACCTTACGTTTACCTTCAGGAAAGTCTCCCAGTCCTTCAAGGACATGAAGCTCTGAAGGTGCATTTTGCAACCATGAAAAAAACTCATAGTATTCTGGATACCAACCAGAAACCTTTGCTTGAGTAACCCTTTTTCTTAAGGTGAGGGGTAGTCACTTCTCTTTTATTAGACTTGCAGTGATGACTTCAGTGACTATCCTATATTATTTGAGAATATGCACATGAGCCTTCTAGAAATATATGGATCTCATTGTGAAATCTTTGACGTTTACCATTCACTACATTATAGAAAAAGACACTTGTGATGCCTGATGGGATAAGAAAATTCCTGCCATGATCTGATATTTAATCTGCCTGCAAAGATGAGACTTGCATTCCCACTTCTGATTTTTCCTTTCTTATTTTTTCCCCATGATATGTAGTAATTGTTTCTTCTTGTTCAATTTTTTAACATGCAGATAGACAAAATGTTTATCTCTGCTAAGCTGCCATTGTAGAATATAGGCATTTGCCTAAATTTGATATTAACTGTTTTTACCTAATTGTTGGAAGACAACCTGAATCAAACTAAACATTGATATCTAATATCAACTAAAATCAATTTTCTACCTCCCATAATCTTGTCAGATGTAGAGATGCTTTAATTTGTCATAAGTCATACTGCTTTCATGAACTTTCTTGGTTCTTGATTTATGAAAATCCAGTTGTAAAGTGTTGTGAGGGAAACATCCTGTCAATATCTAGATGCAAAGCAGCAGACACTTGGAAGATAAGTATACACACTCAGAAATTGGTGGTCAACTTCTGGTTCTGCTGAAATTTCTGATGTTCATTAAAGTTGGATTTGGAATAAATAGCCTTGTAACTTTTTTTTAGGAATTGAAGGTTTTCTCAATCTGAAATGCAAGTTAACAGAGAACAGAGATTGGTAGTATTTATATAACCTGTCAAGTAGCAGGAATTTTTGATCCTTTTTTAAAATATATTTTTAATTTTTTATTTTTTATTTAATGATCCAGACAGATTTTATCTTCCTTTGAGTTGACAGAGTGGCCTTGAGAAGGTGAAGAAGACTTATCAGGTTACCCATAGATAAGCAAATGCAGAAACATCTTTAAAAGAAAGAAATTACTTCCATATATGAGGTGAAATAATTGTTTTATTGACCCAAATTACCTCTTTAATTATCTCTTTTCCAGTGCTCCTTCTTAGGACAGAAGTTTGAGGAAACTCTACTATCATAAATTTTATGATTGTATGAGGACAGGGCTGGAGTATTGCCATGGTACTTTGACACATTATTGTCCTAGTAAATGATCCAAGTGTTGAAATTCAGCGTGGAGTGATGGCTTTTGTAAAACTTTGCCATGTGTTTCAACCCTTCTGGAAAGTACAGCATTATCTGATGGTATGTCTCTTGGAGAGGAATGGAAGGAGACAAGGGAAAAGAGAATACCGGCTTTGCACAAGTAATGGTATTTGAACTAAAGCTGTAAATGAAGAGAAAAGCTTCCCTGTAAGCTTGTACAATTAAGATCCATACTGTTTCCAAATCCTTTTTCTTGATTTATAATTTCATGATAAAAAGCATTACCATTGATTTTGGACATATAATAACCCTAGTAGCCACAGAGAGAAAAAAAAGGGTTTTGTTTATTTACTTGTGAAACAAATTATGCCCCTCTGCAAACTTCATTTTATAATTTGCACTGGATTGGTTGTTTACGAGTATGAACATGCTTGTTTAAATACTCCACTCTCCCTAGATTTCAAATTTTCATACAACTGGCTATGACTTTAGTGGAACAGTTGCAGCTCATTGTATCTCTCAAAGTCAGAAATCATTTGTTATAACCGAGTCCCCCATTCAAATTTGCAATCAGTGCCTATGATAAACAAAACATGGCTATCAGAATTTAAAGGAATTGCATTACAGTAACAAACTCAGTACTTTTTATTGTGATTAAATAACATTACAGATTTCTCCCCATTTATCACTTGTGGTTCATTTTGCTTACCAAATACAGTAGGCAGTTACTGGTTAAACTGGTACACACCATGGGTTCCCTACTGTTGGGGATTGAGTTTTTGTTTCTTTTTACTGTGTGAGTTTGGAGAATTTTTCCCATTGTGATGCGGG
>WBND01002099.1:0-12331 GCA_013398595.1 Tychaedon coryphoeus | reverse complement strand
TGCAAACCAGTTGCTCACTAAAGTATAGAACCATAACATTACATGTGAGTGCACGTGGAGTCTTTGTATCAAATAAACAGCGAGCAGGACAAAACTCATTAAACCTGTATTAGCTAAAGTTATTGTTGCATTTATTATAAGGGTTAGAAATAGAGAGTCCTGCTGAGGGTTGCCAGCTGCAGCCCAGAGCAGGACAGGAAGAGAGTGGGGGTGTGTGAGATTAAGGGATGGGAGAGAGAGAGAGAGTAAAGGAGGGAAGGAAAATGCAAGAGAGGGCAGCTAGGAGAGAGAGAGAGAAGGGGCCAGCGAGGGAAGAGGCAAGGGAGAAGGTGACAGTAAAAAGAGGAGTAAGAGAGAAGGGGAGAAAGCAGGAGAGCAAGAGAAGGCAGCGAGGAGAGAGAGGTGGGGGAGAGAGAGCAGTGGGAGGAGAGGAATAAGAGAGAGGTAAAGAGAGCGATTTCCTGTTTTACAACTCTTTAAACCTTTTTCTATCATGAATATTCTAATTCCCGTGAACCAATGAACTACAAAATACGAATTCTATAACATTTGCCTATAGGAACCATGATATTAGCATAGCGTGTTGCATTTCAAACTCTAAAACTACCTTTTGTGCCCTGGAGGTGATGAGTCAAAACCTCCTGCCCACCCTGAGGCAGAAGGCATTGTCTAATCACGAGGGAGATTAGCCCAAGCGGCTACCCCATTGTCTTGTGGTCATTCAGTAACTATGGTTTGGTATTTCGAAAGTGGCTTTCATTTCCAGCATATCCATGGTTTCTATATTCTCAGAATCTGAGCATTCATATTTGTGGGATTCATCTTTTCCATTTTCCCCAACAATTACAATATGACATGTCCTGCTTTTTATGTTAATAAATTTAAAAGAAAGACGTTGGGTTTATTCTGATTCAAACATGGACTTGCCCACCACTTATGACTTGTGGGAAAGTCAGACTGCTTTTGCTTTGTCAAATCTATGTAGTTGACATCTGAGGTCAATGGCTTTGAAAATTAAGCAACATAGAATTCCGAATGCCAACACTATGAGAAAAAGAACAGCACAAAACAACAAGAATTGTCTTGGGTATTGAAGTCCACCACCCTGTGAGTCCCCAGCCTTTGAACAGTCCACTGAACCAATCCTCAGATTCTTGCTTTAGTTGTCTGATCAAGATTTTCATTTTCCGGAGGGCTGTGTGGATGTTGGGAGCTTTGGAGGTTAGGTTCATGCAGCAATGTCCTTCAAATTCCTGACATTTGTGTCCATGCAGCAGCAGGAGGAAGTCTAGGGCTGCACAATTTTGGAGTGTGGCCTGCTTGGTAACTTCCTCATCTTCTAGAAGGGAGCTGATGGCAGTGGATGTTAAGTTTGCCTGTTTGACTACCCAGCACTCTAGGTGGCCCAATTCACCAAGAGCCTTGGCTGCTGCGACCCATGGAAGGAATGGGGACACAGCAATTCTTTTTGACTTGGCCCAATGAAAAATTTCGGAATCACGGTTTGGGTCCAAATCATCAGCACTTCTCTTTTGAATTTTGTTGGCCAAATTGTTTTTATGAGTCCATTCACCAATTAAGGTTTGGTTGGGTGCTAACAGAGACAATGGCCCGAAGGTACACAGGCCTCCTAATAGCTGAGAAGGGATGCCTGCCCATGCCTGATCTCCATAAATTAAGAACAGAGCCCTAGGCAGGCTTTTGGGACTTGAATAGTAGGGATTGTCTGCCGCAACATGGCTCAGAATATTACACCACCTTTTGGCGGTGAACTCCTCTGAATATTGCATTATGTTGTGAAAGGCTTTGGTGCAAGACAGTGGGATGAAGGTAAAGTGAATGCAATATGGTGCCAGGGAGGAACCCCAATAGCTCTAATTCTTGGGGCTCTTGAGCTGCACAAGTTTGGCAGCCGCTCCTCTACAGGGTTTTTAATCATTACAGTCCACTGATGACGATTTTGTCGTTGTTGGATGCTTCATGACTCGGGACCTGGATTAGGCATAGGTGTGTCAAAGCTGGCTGGATATTCTCCAGCCTGCAATAGAATCCCTACCAGGCAGGTTGACATAGGGTCTCTTGCTGCTGCAGTGGACAGGCATATATTTTCTTGTTGGAGTGTCTGTGCCAGGGTCACCCAGATGTTTTGGTGTGGCTGAGGGGCGATCTACGCAGCTGTCAGGCTGCTCGGTGTGAACAGGATGACAACTGGGATAGGACTCATCGCGAGGCTGAGTGGGAAGTAGGATCTTTGTCTATAAAGAAAAACATTTTTAATGTGTATTAGAAGTTCAGTGAGTGCCAGAAGGTAGCCACATCTTAGGAAGGTTTTCTCTCCTCTGTCCAGTGGAGTCTTGGTTTTGAAGCAACGGTTACTTGCTTCTCATCCCCTTCTGCTGGAGATGGATTTTGGGGAAGAAAGGTTTTACACACTTTTGGGGTATCCATCGTGGTCCTGAGGGGGTGGATACGAATGCATAGCCACACCCCCAGGTAATGAGTTCATAAGGGCTCTCGCTCTCCCAAGTTTCTGGGTCCTTAATTAGGACTGGTGGACACTGGGACAACTCAAACTAACGACTACTGTTAAATTGACGTACCACCAGAGGAGTTGTATTCTCAAATGAACAGTTTAGAAAATTAAATGTAAACATGGCTTTGCAGAGCTTTTGTTGTGGTGACATCCACACTGTTGAACTGTTCTGTCTAGCCAGGACTTGCTTGAGCGTCTGATGGGCGTGTTCAATCACAGCTTGGCATGTAGGGGAGCGAGGGATGCCAGTTTTATATTCCACTCCCCAATGCTGGATAAACTCTAGGAATTCCTTGCATGTATAATCTGGGCCATTACCAGCTATGATTTCCCTAGGGATCCCCAGCACTGAAAAAGCTTGCACTAGGTGTTGTTTGGCATGCACAGCCTTTTCTCCTGCATGGGCAGAGGCATAAACCGCACCTGAATATGTGTCAATGCTTGCATGTACATATTTGAGGTGACAAAAACTGGGAATGTGTGTAATGTCTGTCTGCAACACTTCACAGCTCCCAAGGCCTCAGGTGTTCACCCCCATACCCAGCCATTGCATGGCCTGGAGCTGGCAGCTGGGACAGGTAGCCACAATGGCTCAAGCCTGACTCCATGTTAGTTGTAACTGATGGATCAGACCTGGCACGTTCTGATGGTATTGCTGGTGGCTCAGCTTTGCCTGTTAGAAGATGTCTGGGAGGCGTGCCCTTTCAGCTGGGACAGCAAGGGAGTCTGCTGTACGATTCCCTTCTTCGATCTCGCCTGCCAAGCTGGTATGAGACCTTACGTGCATCACAGAGAATGGATGCTCTCGCTGTGAAACTAAATAAATTAGTTTTGAGAGCAACCTGAAGAGATGTTCATTCTTGATGTCTTTGAGAACTTCCTGCTCTGCTGTGGATAATACTCCTGCCATGTAGGCTGAGTTGGTTACCAAATTAATTGGCTCCAAGTACTTCTCAAAGCTTTTCATGGCTGTAGCCCGTTTGTCTACCTGGGGCGACCCCTCCATGGACTCAACATCAGCTTCCCAGTGCTGAGTCTGGGGATTTCTTCAAGTCATCACCGACTTGTGGGACATCCCAGATGCATCTGTGAACACTGCAAGAGCGTTGAGTGGCATATGGCTCCTTTTCTCATGAGGAATGAGGTAGAATTCCTCATTAAACAATTTGTGTGATGGGGTGTGGACTGATACTTGTCCACTGTTGCTGTCCAGAGATAAATGAAGGTTGGCATTGCCCTGGAGCAGGTGCTCAAACATCTCTTTGGTCAACCTCTCGGGAGAGTTCCTTCCCTCCTGAGAAAGTTTGACCAAGAGGTGAATACACACAAAGTCACAGCCAGCCACCTCACGCAGCCTTATCCTGGCTTTCCAAATCAGCTGAGCCATCAGCTCTTGTGGCTTGGTGATAGTCTTGGATTGTTGGTGGGAGAGGAAGACTCACTCTATGATTAAGAGGGAATCTTTCTGCCCTTTAATCCATTGGAATATCAAACCATGCAAGTGTGGCAATTTCCCCAGGACAATGAATTTGAAAGGCATCTCGGGCTGATAATGATGAGCCTGCCTCTTGGCTAAAGCCTTCTGTGCTTTTTTGATTGTGGCCTTTGCCTCTGGGGTCAGTTCCCTGGGAGAAACCAGCGCTCTTTCCCCCTTCAATAATTTGAGGAGGGTGTTGAGGTCCTCATTGGTGAGGCCTAGCCAGGGCCAGACCCAGTTCAAAGACCCTCAAAAGGAATGGAGATCTGCTGGGGTTTTGGGATAAGTATCGATTTCCAATTTCTGCAGAACAATAGTCCACGCAGTGATCTCCAAGCCCGGGGATTTCCAAGGCAGCATCCTTTGGACTTCATCCTCCTGCAGTTGAAATCCAGCAGAGGTTAAAACTTTAACTACTAGGTCAAGTGTGTATTGGAGTGTAGTCATCGGGGCCACACACAAGCAAATCATCCATTTAGTGGAGGATGATGGCCTCCTTTTTTTGGGCACACACCAGGGACAGCAATGAGGCCACATACCACTGGCAGATGGAAGGACTTCATGCCCTGCAGGAATACTTTCCAGTGGTAGCGCTTCATTGGGGCTTCTCGATTGATTGTAGGAAGCAAGGAGGCAAACCATGGGGCATCTTCTGGGTGTAGGGGAATTTGAAAGAAACAGTCCTTGATGTCCAGGACAGCCAATTGCCAATTTCTGAGGAGCATCCTTGGGGAAGGCATCCCAGGTTGGAGTGACCCCATGTCCTCAGTTACTTTGTTTATTTCCTGGAGGTCATGGAGGAGTTACCACTTTTCTTTACCCGGTTTCTTTATTACGAAGACTGGGGAATTCCAAGGGCTTGTTGTCTCTTCTGTGTGACCTTTGGCCAATTGCTCCTCCACAAGGTCCTCGAGCGCCTTCAGCTTTTCCTTACTTAATGGCCACTGTCCTACCCAAACTGGGGTGTCATCCAGCCATGTTAACCTGTGGGTAGGGCGCTCTACAGTGGTCGCCTATAAAACTTCTGGGGGGTCTTAGGGATAACTTATTTTTCCCCCCAGCTGGTTAAAAGCCTTTTCTGCAACACTACAGATCTTATCTAAAACAAACTTGGTTAGCACTCGAATTTGATTTTCGAGGCTAGCCCAGTTCCCTTCACCGCATAAATGTTGAAAAGTGATATCATTCCCATCAGCATCTTTGTCTCCTTGGGAGCTTTGCTGAAGCTCCCCTTAGAGTCCCTTCAGAGATCTTTTCCACATGCTTTCCCACAGATCAAATTCTGAGGGGGTTAAGAGATGCTGGAAAAGATCTTGGAGATCGGCTAGGACCAACTCATGCGAGGTCAAGGTAGCCCAAATCATCCCTTTAAAGATCTCACTATCTTGGCCAAACTCCCTTTTTGTTTTACAAATTTCTTTTTTATTTTGGTATGAGAAAGGCTGATAACTTCTATTTCCATTTCTCCTACCAGAATATATGACAGGAGCAACTAAGGGTATGGCTTCCTATTCCTGGTTCTGACCCCTGGGTTCCTTATTCCCAGGGTTCCCCTCTCTGCTGCCCCCCACCATGGGAACTGAAAGGCGGGCCAGCCCTCCCCTGTTCCCAGACCCCACACTTGTGGGGCCCGGGAGAGTGGACACCTCCCACCCCGCAGAGACCAGTAGGGTAGCCACCACCCCACCCTCGGGAACTGGGAAGGGGTTCACGCTCCTCCCCCCTCCTCATGGGAGCCGGGGGGGGAACACTCCCTCCCCCGTCCCCACACCAGCTGCAGCTTGGAGGGGGCTTTGCCATAAGATTGGTCCCATCTTGAGTCCCAGCCACATGGCCGACAGCCCCCTGGGGGTCAGCCATGTGGCTGGTGTCATCTTGGATTTCAGCCATGCGGTCGGCACTGAGTGGGTGGCGGGAGGGTCATCTTTAAAGCTAGCAAGTGCCGAATTTGGGGTAAAACAGCTGGGATATCGAGGTACAGAGAAGATTCCCTGTCTGCCTGCACACAGCTGCCAGAGCCAGCGTACTTGGGGGGGCATACAGGGCCAGGGAGACTGCGGCTGTGCCAGGTACTCTGCGTTTCTTGGGATGTTCCGCACACCCTCTCCAGTTAAGGGCAGAGGAGGTAGGAGAAGGGGTAGGGGAGGCTGGGGGAATCTGGTTCTGCTGTCTCTTCAGTTCCCTCTGAATCAATTCTTTGCAAATTAACAAGAACACAGGGAGGATGTAAGCCACAGCTTCATCTCTCTCTTCCATTTTTGATGTCAATAGGTTTCCAATTTTGTCCCAAGAAGAGCTAGAATTTCCATTCCTCATGGTAAATTGAGGAAACTGTAGGGACAGCAAGCAAACAAAATGTTTTAACTGCTTCTTAGAAGTTTTAATATATCCACCACCTAATATTCCCCGAATTTGGGAATATATGCTCCTTTGTTGCTAGAGAGGTGAAAGCCCATATTGATGTTAAAAGCCACATATGCAAACTGATTTGCCTTTCTTTGCAGCGAGTGCAACTACAGGCAGTTTCTCCCCAGCCCTGGGCTGGGAGGAAAGCCCCACGCTAGCCATGCCACACCAACCCCCGGTGCCCCAGGGCTGCACACTGCTGGTGCCAGCTCCGCCGCTGCCCACTGGTGCTGCCACCACCACCTGCCCCGGCACTGCTTGCCACTGCTTGCACGAGTGCCACTGGGCCACCACTCCAGGGCCGTGTACCACTGGGCCGTGTCGCCACGGCCACGATTCTGGGGCCACGCGCCGCGGGCGACGGGTCATGCAGCCACAGCTGCGATACGCCACGGTGCCGCCGCCGCGTGAACAGCTGACCACACACAGTCTGCCCCACTCCGCAGTGCCGCTATGCATGGTGCACTACCCGTGCCTGTCCCCCACGTGGGAACCCGTTCCCCCACAAACTGAGGGCCACTATGGGGTCTCCACTAACTCTGAGGGCTACTTACCCCTGTCCTGGGGACCTCAGCACTGCAGGGTCATTGCAAAGAGAGTCCTTGTCCAGGTCTGGTCTCCGTTGGGCTCAGGAGTCCTGTCAATCCTTGTGTGTCAGCCAGCACTGCACAAAAAGCAGCTCCTTGCCACCAAGGTAGCTGTTCAAACCAAAAGGCTTATAATTCCAGCCTTTCTGTGGGGTCTCTACCTCTCAGGAGGCCTGCACATTGGAGAGCCAGCTGAGGCAGTTCCCTTTCCTCTCTCCAGTCCCCTAAGCTATCTCTGGACCAGATATGGAAAGAGAATCCTCATGGACAACAGTAAAATGCCAAAGGAGGCTCTTTCACCCACGATAATGTCCAACACTTTATTCTCGAACCATGTCCAGGGAGACAGAGGGAGACACAAAGGATGGCAGGGAGTTTTAAACCTAGGATGAGGGGAGGGAGGAAACCGAGTTGCTGCCAATGGGGTTGCGCCGGTGGGGAGGGGCTAAGGGAGGGCTAAACAAACCTCACAAAACTCCGGGGGGATAAAGTGCAAACCATTTTCTCAGTGCAATATAGAACCATAACATTAAAATACAACAATGGACATTGCACTCTCTCTCTGATTGCCAGGATTTCCTCTCCGAGCAGATAAAACAACCTCCACAAAGACAGAATTTCTACATTGGTCTACTTGAGGAGAAGGAGGGCGAGTGGCACTGGGTGGATAAGACTCCATATGATGTGACAGCAGCGTGAGTATCTCTGGACAAAGAGGGTTTGGTGTGACTTCTGGTAGGGAAAGAAAGTAGGAGAGATGTGAATAAGAGGGGGTTGTCACCACACTTCCTTGTGAGAGATCAAAGATACAGCAGGACTGGGCTGTGGAGGACACCAGGTTCCCTTGGCCCATCTGTGCTGAATATTGGTTATGAATTAACTACCTATGACATGGAAGTCAATGCTGGAGGCATGGAATAAACTTCACCTTGCTGGCAGCAAGAACCCTTCAGAAGCCTGATGACCAGCCCAGCCTGACCTCCATTCACTGCACTTGTATGCACAAAATGGCCTGTGCTGAAATGCAGGGAAAGAGATGGGGCACAGGGAGAGAGCACCAGGACTGTCCTTGCTATGTCTTGCCCTGGAGGCTGACAGGGCCCTCTGCTGGGTGTGAGGTGCTTGGGATGAGTGGTGGTGATCAGTTCCCCCCAGCAGGATGGAGCAGGGCCCTGTTGTGCTGGAAGGCTGTAGGAAGGAGGCAGGTTTCCCTGTGACACTGGTGCCAGTGGGATATGGAATGGGAGCAAGGGCAGTGCTTCTGCCCACAAATCAGCATTGGGAATTTCTGTCTCTTCTGTTCAAGTCTCACATCCCATTGTGGCCTTTTCCAGCAGTGCTTTACAGTGTACGCTGTGGAGTAACAAGGCTGTCTCTGTCACAGGTTCTGGAGAAAAGGAGAACCAAATAATAAAAACGGTGAAAATTGCACTGTAATGCATGTGCCTACACAACCTCCCAACAACTGGAATGACGTCAGAGCATATTTGGAGTATCATCGAATTTGTGAAGTTGCAGCAGTAATTGTGTGATGGAAATATCCCTGTCCTGAGCAAAGCTGGGAGCTGAGCACCGAGTTGGGAACAGCACTGGCTGTGCTGGGAGGGGTGGGGAATCTTGATACATCTCCACTGTGTGAGAGGAAGTGAAATGAGCTTTGTCCAGCATCCCCAGTGCATGGGGTGGCTCAGGGAACACAGGAAGGCTCAGGCTCATTGAAGCAAGTCCTGTGTTCTTGTGTCCTCTTCTCTCTGAGAGGGTCCAGAAGTCTCTGGCTGAAAAGAGATGGACTTCTCCAGGAGGAAGACACAGGAATGGAAGACAGATATCTAGAGATTCAACGTCCTTAGTCTCCTTGAGCAGAGGTGTTTGCTTTTTTTTAAGTCACTCAATGTCCTCCTTCTATCCTGGTTTTGCTGAACAAATTCTGAAAACTTAGATAAGACAAAATAAAATATTACGCAAATGAAATAGGCTCTGTTCTCTCTGTGCATATCACTCTTTTCTTTTCCATCTCTAAACTGTGGCAGTAGAATCCACAAATCATGGAATGGTTTGGGGTGGAGGGGACTCTTAAGCATAATCTAGTTTCAAGGCCCCTAGGTCATGGGCAAGAACTCCTTGCACAAGACTAGGTTACTCATATCCCCATCCATCCAGGCTTTGAACATTTCAGGGATGGGACATCCACAGCTCCTATGGGCAACTGGTTCCAGTGCCTCACCACCTCATAGTCACGTATTCCTTCCTAATGTTTAATCAAAACCTGTCCTCTCTCAATTTAAAGCCATTCCCCCTTGTCCTATCACTACATTCTTGTGCAAGAAATTCCTCTCAACAAGGCTATTTCCATGCTGTAGTATTGACACTTGTAGGGATTTGACTTAATTCCACAGGATACAGTCAATAACACAAGCAGATGTGAGGAAGTGTCACAGGCAGCTGTGGGAAAGCAGCTGTCAGCAGAGACTTGTGGAGGTATCACCGAACTGGAGAATTTCAGTGCTGCAAATATCCTCCCTTCCCTCTCCTAGTATCCTGGTCCTCTCCACATTCACAGAGCAGATGTGTATCTCATGCAGAACTAACTCCTTCTCTGACTACACTTAAGTGTCCTGTGGTGGGAACACGACCACCATGCTCTTGCCAGCCTCCTTGGGGCTGAGATACTTCTCCGATGCACTGGCCAGAGACGCACTCACGTTGCCACTACAGCCTGCACCAAGACTGGGTCACATCCCGGGAGCAGGTGGCTTGAGGTGTGGCTATAGCAATTACTCTACGGCCTTTTTTGGCTGTCAGTCTGTGCTCTGAGGAGGCAAGAAAGAGAGAGAGATCTTTCGCATAGAATAAAAGAAGATTTTATATACTCCTGGGAATTTGGGGACAAAAGACTGAAAATGCGAGTGTGCAACAGCTGAAATATGGGGGAGGTTCAAGGGGAGGGGACAAATTATCAGCAAATCGAAGAAATTCTGGGGAGGTGTAAAAGGCAGGGTCCACAAAAACATTCTCCAGTGAGTGAGGTAGAGGGGGAAATTTGGTCACATGGACTAATGAGACATGGAGTTTCAGGGGATTTCCGAAGGGGAGCTCCAAGCAGGGGCTTGGCACAGGGTAGGATTGACAGGGAATACGGGATAGATTGACAAGGTGGATGGGAAAGTATAATTTGGACCAAATCATTAACTTGAGCAATAACAGAACACACCATTAACAAGAAACACACTGCAACACTTCTCCCCTCTTCCATTGTTTTTTTTTTTTCCCAGTTTCGAGCCTCACCTTTCCTCACAACTCCTACCTAACCTGTTTCTTCACACCTATTTCTTTCCCTTTGCCTCAGCCTCCTCCCATTCCCAGCTGGCTCTGCAGAAGCCCAGTGCTCTGGCTGTGAGCACAACAGCACAATTTCCTTCTGTCCCCCTAAGTCACACATCTAGACTCCAGAGTCCCCTGGAGACCCACTGCTGGAAAAGTCTTCTGTTTTAGGGGCTTTCATGGGGGTCAAACTCATCCCTGCAAAGCAGCATTTTAACCACTTCCCTCAGAGTTTATTTTCATGGTGACTTTCTTCCCCACTGTGCATTTGCATGCATCTGCCTTCCAAGGATTTAATCTTCTCTGGTTTTGAGATCATTTCTCTCGTTCCCAGATCACTGTCCTCCCAGCTTGTCTCCTGGCCTCGGCTTATCTCTTCTAAAGTTTTTATGGCAGTTTCTGCTCTTTGACTTGTTAACTTTTTCTCCCCACTAGGCTCTGTCTCTGCATTAGTGGACTGAAATAGTCCATGCTCTGCCACCTTCTGAACACAGCCTGAAAAACAGGATAGGGAGCAAAAGAAACACAGGAAACCCAGAGATGCTCCACATTGGTGATCTGACTGTGTCCCCTCACTTCATGGAATGGCTCTGCATCTTGGTTACGAATTCTTCCTGCACAGGAGTGCTAGACTAAGACTTTCTTCCTCAAATGTGCAGGAGATGAACCCTCATGGAGCCAGCTCCTGCCTGGCCTACCAGGCTGTCATTTCAAGAATGGGGAGCAGTGACAGCACATCCTCCTGGCCCTGCTAGTGAGGGTTTCTCCATCCTGACCTAGAAACCAGGCTTTGCAGTGCACAGCTTCTCCCAACACCAGCCTGGGCTGCTGGGCCTGGCCCTGGCTGCAAAGTCCAGCCTTGTCTGGGGTTTTTAGCACCATCCCCCTTTCTGGCTTTTGCCATGCAGGACTCCCTTTTAGGCCTCCCCTCTGCAATAACTCTTAGCACACAAGCAGGACAAGGAGCAGATTTCCTGTCTTCCCTCCTCCAGCCCAGAGCCATGCCAGCACAGGAGGGTCAGGCCTGCTGTGGTGAAGCCAGCTGAAGGTGCTCAGCCCCTCAAGGACAGAGCTGACCAGCAGGTCCCTCTGCTGGGTGTCCACTCCTGAGGTCAGCCTGCGGTGAGCATTAGCCCCTGCCAGGTCTGGACACGGCCCCCTCACCTTGGCTGTAGGAAGAAGGCAACATTCCATGTAGGACTGATGCCAGTGGGAACAGAGCAGGAGGAGAACAAGGGTGACTCATCCTGGGAGTTTGGGATGAATCAGGATCTGGAAGAGTCTGTCTCCATGTCCCTCTGAGCCCTGAGACCCCATGTTCTGGCGCTCATTATTCCCAGCAAGACTTGACAAGGCTGTGTTGGAGAGTAACACATCTCCACTTCTGGAACCCTGGGGAGCTCATTAATGTGAAAGATGGAGCCTATATTGTAATCCTCTAGAAGGCAGAAGGACAGCAGGGCTGGAACAATCTCCCATAGCAATGAGAGCCATTGTCTCCAAATATCTGAAACTGAAGCATAAAATGCCTGATGGAGGAAACCTCATCCTGAGGACAAGGGGGAGGTCAGTAGTTACACACAGAGGGTTTTTGCAATGGGTGTGAATGCTGCAGCCTGCATCCCCACTCTGCTGAGAGGGAATATTATGAGGAAGACAGATGGTCACGCAGTAGGTACCATTCCTCCCTTCTCTGGTCTGAGCAGTTCTAACCCAGCATCTCCTCGTATGAACAAGGTCCATCTCAAAGATGCTCCATTTGTCTTGTCGAGGCCTAGGAACCTTCTCTCTGTTACTCCTGCCTGGCAAAGACTGGCTTTGCAATGAGATTGGCTATTTCCTGTTGCTTACGGGGACACATGGTCAGTGATATGGTCAGCTGCCTGAGGAACAACCTGCAGAGAACAATCCAGCATTGTCCCCATGCTTTTGGGGACTCAGAAAAAAGGCCATAATTCCCTCTCTGCCTTGGGCACGTTCACTCTGTGTCCTGCAATTGCTGCCCAG
>WBND01002093.1:9748-20549 GCA_013398595.1 Tychaedon coryphoeus | reverse complement strand
CCCGCCTCGCCATTGGTCAAGGGCCCAGCAGCCGGTTCCCAACAGCCAATGGCAGCAATCGCGCCACGGGTGGCCCCGCCCCCTGAGGGCGCTGGGCGGGGCCTGCGGGGCGCCATTTTTGAATTGGGCAAGAACTGCGCATGCGCAGATTCTGCCGGCGCTCCCTGTCCGTTCCCGGTGTTCCTGGTACCGCTCCCAGTTCTGCTCCCAGTGGTCCTGGTGCAACTCCCGGTTCTAATCCCAGTGTTCCTGGTACCGCTCCCGGTTCTAATCCCAGTGTTCCTGGTACCGCTCCTGGTTCTGCTCCCGGTGCTCCCCGCACTGCTCAGTCCCCAGCACCCCATTGCCCCAGTGCTCCCCATTCCCCCCAGCACCGTCCCAGTGTCTCCAGGACACCTCCAGTGCTCCCAAACTCGCTGTAACCTCCAAACCCCAGCGCCCCAAACACCCCCAGTGGATCCCAGTGCTCCCAGCATCCCTCCAGTGCTTCCCCCCGCGGAGGCCACATGTGGATGAAATTGCCTTTATTGAGAAAAAATGGTTTGCTACAAATACGTCATCGAGTTAATTCTTCTTCAAAAAACAGGACGGCTCGTTAAAAGTTCTATTTATGCAAAAAAGTGGTGGGTGACGCACTGGCGGGCATGGCCGGTGGGATCCATGGATCCCTGGCACAGAGGGATCCCTGGTGTGGCCCCTCACACCCGGGGCTTTAAAGTGCTTTACAAAAGCAGCTCTTGCTGCCCCTGCTCTGTCTCTGTGGGGCAAAAACAAGGAAAAGGAGAGAGGGAAGGAGCCCGAGGTTTACAGTGCTGGCCCCACAGCAGGGAGCTCTCACGGAGGTTGCTCCAGCAGCTGAGGGTCCCAGCTGAGCACAGGACAAGGAAATGCTCCTGGGCCCCTCCCGGAAGGTGCCAGGAACACCCTCCAGGTGCCAGCTATGCTGGGCAGGTAAGAGAAGATCCCATTCTTCCTCACTGGCCTGGCTCCTGAAAGGGGAGCAGGGCAGCTCCAGCCCTTTCCCTGCCCTGCCTGGGGAGCTGAGGGTTCCCTGCACGCTCCTCACAGGGCTGCAGATCCCAAAATCATCCAGTACTAGGAAAATCCAAATAAAACCCAAGCCAGTATTGCTAGAGCTGAACTGGAGCCAGGTTTTGGATAAAGCTCAGGAATTCTCTGAGCAGGGAGATGCAGAGGGAGCCTCTCCCACCCCTCTTCCCTGCACATCCTGTGGGAAGGCTCTCAGCAACCACCTCAGCTCCAGCACTGGGAGCCTTGGGCTCATCTCCCATCTCTCTCCCAGCCCTCCAGAGCCAGCAGCAGGCAGGGCTGAGGGGAAGGGGCAAGAGGATCATCAGGATGCTGTGGAGCACCTTGAATCAACAGTGCCACATACCCAGGGAGAGATTCCAACAGGGAGAAGCAATCCCTGGGGCTGGGATCCTGCATGGACACACATCCCATGGGCAACCAGCACCTGGATCCAACCCAGCTGCTCCTGCCCAGTGCCAGCGTGGCACAACCATCCTGCCTGCTCCCTCACAGGCAGAGGAATTCTGGTGAGGGAAGGGAAAGGTCCAGAAATATCCAGGAAAAGCCCAGAAATATCCAGGGATGTCCCAGAAAGATCCCTGCACTTCCCCCCACCTCAGAGTCCGACCCGCCGCTCCGGGATCCAGCTCCTGCCCCATTCCCAATCCACGTGTTCATTTGCTTGGGTTATTTGTGTAAAAAATAAAACTTTCTTAATAATGTTCCATAAAAATACTCTTGTCCCAGGTGGCAGATATTGCAGTGTGAAGGGGAACAGCTTCTGACCCCGCTCTAGAAAACGTGGAAAAGGCTTCGTGCCGCTCCGTGTAGAAAAAGGCAAGGATCTGGTATCCCAAGAGCCGGTACAAAACGAGGAAGGGGAGGGTTTCCCTGGATGCTGGATGCCATCCTCGAGGGCTCCTCTGAACCACTGCTCAGTCTCATCCTGGGATTCAGGTGAAGGAGGCAGCTCCAGCCTCCAGCATGGGGGTCAGGACAGCCTGACATCTCTAGAAAAAAAAATCCTTGGAGAGTTTAAAAAAAGATGCTCCGTGCTGCCTTCCTCCTTTTTAAAAGGATGTGGCTGATTCCAGTCCCAAATCAGGGTGTTTTTGGCATCCAATCTATCAGTTTCAGGTACTTATTCTGTTGCAACAGAGAGCAGGGACGAGTGTGCCAAAAAGCAGCTAATAACACAAAGATCTGGACACAGGGATATGCTCTCAACACGGATACTAAATGCCCATCCAAGGATTGATCCCAGTCCTGCGGCGCCAGCTCCTCTCTCCAGAGGTCTCTGCTCACTCACTGTGACAACTGAAGAGGCTCCACCTTCTTCAACGAGGTGGGATTTGCAGCAGGAACAGAGCAGCAGCGGGAGGGATCCCAGATTTGGGGCAGGGGGAGGGATCAGCCTCAGTTCTCAGAGAGGGACAGAGCCAGGGCTGCCTGCAACGCTGCCTCCTCGTCGATGTTGTAATCCTGAAATCAAACAGGGGAGCTCAGGAGAGCTGGCACAGCCAGGGCATGCTGTGCCCATGGAGCCTCCATTCCTCTGGCACACAGATCCCAGGAATGGCACCCCTGTGCTCTCTGTGCCCACATCTCCCTCCTGCCTGGAATCTCCCACACAAGCCCACACAAGCTGAGGTCAAAGGGTGAAGCTTTCTAGCAAGGCCAGAGGTTTTTGCAGAGCTCCAGGCTGGGTTTATCCAACACAGTTCCTGAGGTTGGGATATTCCTCTGTAAATGCTGGAGATTCTCTTCCCTGACATCTATCCAATAAAAGCAGGATGAGAACAGAGCCTCCCCTGAGGCCAAGGCTGAGCCTTACAACTGCCCCCCACACAGGAGGGGTCAGGGACCCCCCACGTGCAGCAACCAGACCCCCCCCAAACCCTGGGGCTGGGCTGGTCCCACCCCTTCCTCCCAAAACCTCCAAGAAAAGGAGTTTTGTGTTAGAATTCCTCAGGGGCAGAGTTTAATGGAAAAATCCATTTTGTGGAGCGCAGGAACAATTCTCTCTCCTCCTGGTGTGAGAGGACAACCTGGTGGGTGTGGGGGTGTCATGGGTGGGACACTTGTGCCCCATGTCCCCATCCCAGCAGGATGGGAAGGGCTGTTTTCACTCCTGGCACAGAACACAGGGAGAGGGGGGTTCCCCTTTTTGGGCTCAGGGTCACACTCACCACGAAGGTGTCGTAGGAGAACTTGTGCCTGTGGAGCAGGTGCTGCAGGAAGTTGGCACTCTTGTAGCTGGGATCCCCCCAGGGCATGGCAGAGCACACAGGGCACACCTGTGGGGACATAGACATGGAATGGGCACTTCCAGGGACCCAGGGGCAGCCACAGCTTCTCTGGGAACCTGTGCCAGGGCCTTCCCACTCACAGGGAAGAACTGCTCCCTAATATCCAACCCAAACCAACTCTCTGGCAGTTTGGATCCATTCCCCCTTCTCCTGCCATTCCAGGCCTTGTCAATAGCCTCTCTCCACCTTTCCTGGAAGGCCACAATCAGGTCTTCCTGAAGCTTTCTTTTTTCCCAGACTGAACAATACAAATTTTCTCAACCTTTCCTCATAGCAGAGCTGCTCCATCCCTCTGATCAACTTGGTGATCTCCTCTGGAGTCATTCCAACAGCTCCAGGTCCTTCCTGTGCTGAAGATCCCAAGTTCCCCACCTCGGTCAACCCAGAGGGAACAGGGAGAGGAACCACCCGCCCCCAGGGTTTGCAGGAGCAGAAAGATGGATGCAGCTCATGCCAGGGAGCTCTAACAAAGCAGAGACAGACCCCCACCTCCCAAAGGGATTTAAACCAGCTGTGCTTCCACAAACATCTGTGCTGCTGGCCTGGGATGCTGCATCAGCCAGGGGAGTGGTTGGATTTCCAGAGCTCTCACACACATCCCAGCATCACTCACCACTTTGTTGGGGTCGTTCCTGTGGTTTTCCATGCAGTGCTTCACCAGCTCCTGCTGGTCCAGGTTCCGGGCCCCGCAGTACGGACACACGAACGTGGAGCGGTTGGGAATGTTGCTGGGGAGAGCAAGGAGGAGCTCAGATCTGAGGGGAGGCTGGACTGACTCCTTCCAAACTAACACAGCACAGGGCTGTGACAGCACAAGCCAGCCCAGCCCCTTCCCACCCCACCTCTCTGCTTTGGTGGATCCTTCACCCCACCCCACACTCCAAAACCTGGAGCAGCAGTGCCAGCAGGGAAAAGGTGCTGCTCCTCCTCCCAGGGAAAGGCACAACACACACCTGGATTTTAGGGCATGCAAGGTTTCCCTACCAGAGGCACAAGAATACCTGGGAATAGGCTGGGATGTGGGGACAACTGGAACAAACTTGGGGCAGTTGGCCATCTGCTCCTGCACCTTGGCACAGGACGAGACGTGAGAGCGCATTTTGGCCAGGGTCACCTGGAGAAGGACAAGAAACATTCCTGGAGGTGCAGGAACAGGAGCTGGCTCTGCTCAGCTGAGGTGGGAGTGACCTCTGGTCCACGGGGGATGACCCACAGCAGTGGGAACGCTGCACCCACCCCATCCCCTGCGTGCAGGATGGAGGTTTGGGGCTGCAGGGATCCCCAGAGGCTCTGTCCCTGTTCCCTGACCCCCATCTGCTGTCCCCTCCTGTCAGTGAATTGTGCAGAGCCAGAAGGTTCCCCTGAGCCTGCTTTTCTCCAGGCTGAGCCTCCTCCAGCCCCTTCCCCAGCTCTGGACACATTTCAGAGTAGGATGGAGACAATGGGGACAATGGAGACAGGGGGGACAGGCAGCTTTACCTTCTTGCTGCAGCCCCTGCAGGGAGCCTTGTAGGACGAGAGCTGCTTCTCCACGCTGGAAGCCTTCTCCACCTTTTTGGGATCGAAGGGCACGCGGCAGAGCGGGCACAGCGGGGAGGGCACCTGCAGGCAGGGCTGCAGGCATTCCCCACAAAACCTGGGGGCACACAGCAGCCCTGAGCACCCCGGGGACAGCAGGACCCCAGCAGGGCAGCCCGCTCCCCGGGACTCCCAGCACCCCAAAAACCCAAGTGATGCTTTAAGTTGTAGCTTTTTTATTTTTCAGATTCTGCACTGCCTTGACTCTGAACTTTATATCAAGTATTAGTGAGTTCTCCTCCCAGCTCAGTCACACAGAACAATCCTTGTCCAGCCCCAGAACCAAGGACACTGCTGCAGCTCCAGCCCCAAAAAGTGCAAACAGCAACAAATTGAGGAGAGAAGCTGTGAGGGTGGGACTGCAGAACCTGGAGCTGCAATTGGACAGTGAACCAAAATTTAGAAAAGTGTGAAAACTTCTGACTTGGGGCGCATTTAGGGCAGAGCTCTTGTACTGCCCAAGGTGCATCCTTTGAAAGCCTTTTAATAAATCCCTGCTTTATTCCTTTAACTCTGTTCAGCCTCTCAAGGCATCACAAGGCTCTGCTGGGAGTTTGGGAGCAGGTGAGTCCCCAGGGAGCTCCCTGCAGGCACAGACTATTCCACTGCTCCAAAGCTGCATTTGAAAGCAGCCCAAGGCAGTGCTGAGTATCCAGGCCAGGCAGGAGCCTGGATCACCTCATCCCAAGGTCCTTACATCCCCAGGAGCAAAGGAACCCAAGAGCTGAGGAATCGCAGCAGCCCAGAGGAGGCAAAAGAGCTCAGTCCCCAAAATCTGATTATCCCGGCATTCCTGGCCCCTCTTCCCCAGCTCCAGCCATCAGGACCAGGGAATGAAACACCCCAAAGCCTCTGCATGGGGAGCAGGGATAAACAGGGGGGATAAAGAGAGGTCAGGGATCGCCCCCAGCCCCGAACAAGCAGCAGTGAGGCGGTGCTGGAGCCCCAAACAAAGCCACAGCCCCCTGGGAATGTCCCCAGAATCAGACGGGAAAAGGGATCGAGGTGTCCCCGAAATGCTGGGGGGACACGTGAACAATTGTCTGGGGGGTCCTGGGGACAGCAGCCAGGTCTGGGAGCAGAGGGAGTGGAAGGGATGGGACGATGATCTCGGTGTGGGACGGGATCGGTGTCCCGGTATTTGACTGAGGGTGGGAGGGGAGTCCCGGTACTCAACCATCCCCGGTGTGGGCTGAGGGTCCCGGTGCCGGCTGGGGTCACCGGGCAGAGAGCCCGCAAGGATCCCAGCAGAGCGGCCAGCCCCGCGTCGCGCCCGTCCCCGGGGCCGGCTCAGCCCGGGGGTCCCCGCCGCCCCCGCCCGGGCCCCGTCTCACGTGTGCCCGCAGCCCGCGATGCCGACGGCGCGGTGGAAAACCTCGAGGCAGATGGGGCAGCTGAACTGCGCCTCCAGCGCCTCGGCCGCGGCCCCGGGCCCGGGGGCGGCGCGGGGAGTCCCGGCCGGGCCCTGCGGCCGCTGCGCCGCCGCCACCAGCAGGCTCCGGAACATGGCGGCGGCGGCGGCGGCCGGCGGGGCAGGCGCAACGTCATCGAGCAGCGCCGTCACGTCATCGCCGCGCGACGGGAGCGCGCCGGGACACGGCGAGACCCGCCGGGACCGAGCGGGGCCGAACGAGGACGAGAGGAGCCGAGCGAAGGCGGACGGAGCCGGATGGGAGACGAGCGGAGCCCGAGCCGAGCAGGACCCCCGGGGACTCACCGGAACCCACCGGGACTCACCGGGACCAACCGGAACGCACCGGAACCGACCGGGACCCACCTGGAACCACCACAATCCACCGGGGCCGAGTGGCGCCGCCATGTGCGACGCGGCGGGTGACGGTGGTGGCTGCGGGGCAGACACGGAACCGCCGCGGCGCCGCCGCGCACCGAGAGACAGGTGTGAGTCCGGTCCGGCCTCGGAATGGACCCCCGGGGCCGCTCCCGGTACCGTCCGGGATTCCGCCGGGCATCCCCCTCGTTCTGCCTCCGGTACATCCCCAATGCGCCTGCCAGCACCCCCCGGTACCGCTCCGGTGTATCCCCGGTACTGCCCCGGTGTCCCCCCGGTACCGTTCCGGTATCTCACCAGTGTCTCCCGGGGCTGCCTCTGCTGTCTCCCCCGGTGCTGCTCCCGGTATCCCCCGGTATCCCCCGGTAGCATCCCGGGTATCCCTGGTGCTGCCCGGGGGTCGGGACCGGGGTGTCAGGTCCCGGTGTCGCCGGTGACCCGCCGTGTCCCCACAGCCACCCCCGAACGTGCATGAAGTGCGGGCAGGGCACGGCCGCCCTCATCATCCGCGTCGGGGACCCCTTCTGCCGGTAAGGGACCGGGGATGGGGGACGTCAGAAATGGGGGCATCACAAATTGGGGACATCACAAATTGGAGTTTCTGAGTCTCCAGAAGAGGGAGGCTTGGGGGCTTTGGGTCTTGGGGCCATCAAGGATTTGGGGCAGTTGTTCTCAGGGATGTTGTGTCTGCAGCATTGGGGTGTTGGGGGTGGGGACATTGGGGGCTTCAAGTTTTGGGACATTGGGGCCAAACAACATCAAGGCTTGGGGACATTGAGTTTTGAGAGTAGAGGAGGAGGGACAGTAAGGTTTGGGGATGTAGATCTCTGGAATGTCAGGGCCTGGGGACATTGTTCTCCGGGACATTGGTCTCGGGGACATCAAGGGGACTTTGGGGTGTGGGGATGTGGGGTCTGGGGGTGTCAGCACAGCCTGTGGCTCAGGGGTCCCCGTGTCCCTGTGTCCCTAGGGGCTGCTTCCACGAGTACTTCGTGCACAAGTTCCGTGCCATGCTGGGCAAGAACCGCGTCATCTTCCCGGGAGAGAAGGTACCGGGCTGGGGGGACCCGGACGGGGCACCCGGGGGTGGCCCCAGGGCCGGTGACTGTCCCCGCTGTCCCCACAGGTGCTGCTGGCAGTGTCGGGGGGCCCAGCCTCCAGTGCCATGGTCCGGCAGGTGCAGGAGGTGAGAGTGGGGTTTTGGGGGGCTCAGGGGGTACATGGCTTGTTCCCCCCAAACCCCACACTGAACCCCACTCCTCTGCCAGGGGCTCAGCCGGGAGGCGGCCAAGAGGCTCCGCTTCGTCCCTGGCCTCGTCTACGTGGAGGGTGAGGGAACCCTGCTGCTGCTCCGTGTCCAGCTGCCCCTTCCCTGCTCCAACTGCCCATTCCCTGCTCCAACTGCCCATTCCCAGCCCATTCCAACCCATTCCCTGCTGTGTCCAACTGCCCATTCCAACCCATTCCCTGCTCCAGCTTCCTATTCCCAGCCCATTCCCTGCTCCATGTCCAACTGCCCATTCCCAGCCCATTCCCTGCTCCAACTCCCTATTCCCAACCCATTCCCTGCACCAACTTCCTATTCCCAACCCATTCCCTGCTCTGTGTCCAGCTGCCCATTCCCAGCCCATTCCCTGCACCAACTAACTATTCCCAACCCACTCCCTGCTCCAACTGCCCATTCCAAATCCATTCCCTGCTGTGTCCAACTGCCCATTCCAACCCATTCCCTGTCCCCTGCCTGTCCCCTGCCTGACTCCCCTTTCCAGCCTTGTTGCCTGTTCCCTGCCCCGTTCCTGACCCCACTGTCTGTTCCCTGTCCCGCTGCCAGTTCCCAGCTCACTGCCTGTTCCCTGCCCCATTCCCAGCCCTGCTCCCTGCCCCCAGTGTCCCCTGCACTGTGCCAGTGTGCCAGGAACAGGGCTGGGGATGTGGCAGCAGCCCTGGCACTGTGCTCCTGCCTTGCAGAGGGAGCCGTGCGCAGGCAGAGCCCGGAGCAGCGGGAGCAGACCCTGGCCCAGATGGAGACCCTGCTGCAGGCCACCGGCTTCCCCTACCACCTGATCCACCTGGAGGAGGTACTGGGGTGACACGGGGTGCTGAGCTGAGGGGACACATCTGCACAACTTCTCCCTGTATCCCTCTCTGCCCCGCAGGCACTGGAGCTGCCCCCATCCATCCTACAGCCGGGGCACACCGGCACGTCCGGCCCACCCGGCCCTTCCTACAAGGAGGCTGTGGACAGCTTCATCCAGCAGCAGCGGCACGATGGGGACAGTGGCACCTCTGTGCCTGGTCACAGCACCCAGGACAGGCCAGCAGGACCCTCGGCCACCCCCCGCCTGCCGGACGCTGCCCAAACCCAGGAGCTGCTCAGCGGCTTCGAGGCCGCGGGCACGGCGACGGCGCGGGAGGAGCTGCTGGAGATGCTGCGGTGAGAGACTGGCCCTGCCCGGTGCCAGCAGCGCTGCCAGGCGCGCAGGGCGGCTCTGACCCGCTGTCCCCTCGTCCCCAGCACCCACCTGATCGTGCAGACAGCCCGGGACAGGGGCTATGCCAAGGTGATGATGGGCGAGAGCCTGACGCGCGTGGCCACCAAGCTCCTCACCAACCTCTCCCTGGGGCGCGGCGCCTTCCTCGCCGTGGACACGGTGAGCTGGGGACGGGCACACAGCCAGGGGGTGACACCGTGCCACCCTGGGGGCGTGGCGTGGTGGTGGCACGGTCCCTGCACCCACAGGGCTTCACGGACCAGCGCCACGGCGACGTGATGGTGGTGAGACCCATGCGGGACTACACGGCCAAGGAGATCGCCTTCTACAACCGCTTCTTCAGCGTCCCCACCGTCACTGTGCCACCCCTCTTCACCAAGGTAGGGGGGTCCCGTGCTGGGGAGCCCACTCTGTGTCCCCACAGCAGGGACAGGACCCCCCAGCCCTGCCCTGCCCTCCCTGTTGGCTCCCACAGCACCGGGAGAAGCCCAGCATCCACCAGCTGGTCGAGCGCTTCCTGCTGGGGCTGCAGGAGGAGTTCCCCTCCACCATCAGCACCGTGTACAGGTAGGGGGGTCCTTCTGGGGGTACTGGGGGTGTGGGGGGAGTGTGGTGCACCCACTCACCCTGTGTTGGCTGCAGGACCGGGGAGAAGCTGAGCCCAGAGCCAGCCAAGGCCAGCAGTGAGTCCCAGCGCTGCCTCCTCTGCCTCTGCCGCCTGGACACTGATGGGGGTGAGTGGGGAGGGCACTGGGGGGTCTCAGGGGGATTTGGGGAGCAGCTGTGCACCCCTCAGTGACCCCCCTGGCTCTTACAGAGGAGGAGTTGGCTCTGGAGCCCACGCTGATCTTGGAGGAGCCAGCAGCAGGGTGAGCACGTGGGCTAGGGGCGATTCCAGGGTTCCACAGTGGCACTGCTGAGTGTCCCTGTCCCTGAGTGTCCCTGTCCCCATCCCTGTCCCACAGGGTTGAGAGCAAAGCTGCCTACATCCCCCTGCTGTGCTACAGCTGCCGCCTCACCTTCAAGGAGCTGGTGAGGTTTTGGGGTGCAGGGGGGTGGTTCTGGGGGCGATGGGGGTCCCCAGGCTCAGAGCCCCTCTCGTGCAGGGTCCCCTGGACACGCTGCCACCCTACGTGCGCGCCAAGGGCCAGCGCAGGATCCGCAGGTACCGGGGTGGGGGGCACCTCCCCCCCTGCTCAGCCCCGAGGCCGTGTCCACCCAGTGTCCACCCAGTGTCCATCCCTTGCAGAGCTGAGATGGAGCAGCACCAGGAGAGCCAGGAGTCCAGCAAGAGCTGAAGGGGCTGGGGACAGCAGGGGACACATCCCCATCCCAGTGTGGCACTGCTGGGGCAGGTACCACTCCTCAGGGATAGCCCAGAGGTTGCTGAGGATTCCTGACACCCAGGCAGCTGCTTTTATATCCCATTTCTGTCCCTGCCAAGGGCAGGGAGAGCCCTCACCTCCTGTTTATTGGGGGCTGGGGTGCAGGTCTCTGGTCCACCCCCACCTCCCTGCCCCAGCTGCCTGTCAGCCAGGGAGGCCTCAAGTTTGTTTTATTCAATATCTGTATAAATAAACCATTTGAATTAATAAAAAAAA